>CAXDID010001223.1:210868-290180 GCA_963988835.1 Hexamita inflata
AAAACAAACGAAGATCTTGGTTATATATGATATACGTCTCATTATATATTTGATAGGTCAAAGACGTAAAGCCAACCATCGTCCCCGATTTGAACGGGTTCTTGCCATTGTAATAGTAAATTTCGGAATGAAATTTTGGAATAAAGTATTTTTTGTCGTCATAATATAAAATAAAATAGCATGACTCAGTCAACCAAAATCCGCATATTAGAGGGTATCTTTTCATTTATTAGGGGGATTATAAATGACGAACCTCACTTCTGAATTATCTTTTTGTATAATATTTTGTATAATATTGTGGAAAATAGTCCAAATAATCATAAATATAAGCTATTTATAAGAGTATTTTGTAAGACTGGGTTCATTTATATAGGTCCGAAAATCATAAGTCAACCCTCTTATAAATGAAAATATTATTGTAATTTATGTATTATAAATATTTTAACGTATATTTTATTAATTCCGCTTCATAATGGCGTTGTACAGTACGTTCAAGACGTATCAAACTGATTTGAAGATGCAGCTTTCGATTATCCTTTAGCACTTGAAAGACGACAACGTGCTAGTACTGTTGCGTGATTTGCGTGACGCTTTAATTAACAATCCGGTCACTTGGCAGGAGTCCATTCAGAACACGGTCATTATTTTGTAAAATCTGTAACAAGTAGCGAATTCACCAGTTGAGTTCAGGAATCTGATAAATATATTGTAGCGTGCGTAACAAGATTTCAGCTTCAAGTAAACTGTATCACAAGTTTTGAAGAATGACGTTAAAATACAGAAAACGGTCCGTTTACAAAGGAACGACCTTTTAAAGTAAAACATAATAGATGCCAGATTCGATTCTGGATTCGAAGAACAAGTAAATTAGTTCATGAAAACGTACGGAAATTTATTTGTACAGAAAAGCGTTAAAACAATTCAACAAGAAACCAAATTCGGAGTGAGTTTGAGGAATGCGGTTCAAAAGCAATTCAATATTCTTAATTTGAAGAACCATTTGTGCGCTGAGTAATACGTTCACATTTTGAAGGAGTGTTTGCAGAATCCGGATAAACTTCAGGTAATTAATAAAATGCTCAGGTTGGATCAAAGCTTGAGGAGCCCGGTGAGGATTGACACGGTGAGGGTTGAAGTATAGAGTGATGAAATGTGAATAAAAGGTGGTTTTGAGGATGTTTAAATATATAATTAATAAAATAATTATTAAGATAATATGCTAATAATTGTTAATAAAGACGACATGCGCTATAATTCCTAATATATCATCACATTTCAATCCATTTACATTTTATCAAACTATAATTATGAAATTAAAATATTATACTTGATAATAATAGGTCGGAGACAAGGCAGCTACCACGAAAGACTATTAGGCGGCTAATCTTTAATAACATAAATGAAGTTTTAATTTTATTTTAATTTCTCTTTAAACCTACTTTTAATTTTATTTTAATTTCTCTTTAAACCTACTCTTTAATATAGAGTTTATATAAAGAGTCTTTATATATGATAATACAAGTTAATTCATTCATCAATAACAGACTTAACTAACTGTATAATAACAATTTGTAGTTATAAATTACCCAAAAATCAAAAATCACTATTAAAAATTAAACTCATAATAAAAATAAATATTACATAACATGAAATGAAATTTCATGTCAAATTCATAATAGAACTGAACATAAAAGGCTTTTATATACGTTATTACCTAAAAAATATGATTAAAATATTATAATGATAGAATTAATATTACGATATTTAATCAAAATGTACTCCGCTGTCATTCTTTTTGAAATTATCCTGTACTTCATTTGGAAAATTTGAAGTGAAATTCTATTCATGTTTTTGATGTTCGTTTATAGTATTTCGCCATTGAAAACACAATCAAATAAATCCATGCCCACTTCAACTCCCATGAAACATATTATTACATCGGCATCGATAAGTATGGCAGTCACAACCGCATTCTTGTATAGAAGACATTCGAAAAAGGCTAAACAAGCTATGAAAGAGTAGTAAGCCAAGTTAATAAAACAAATTAAGACAATCCGCCCAGAAATGTCAAATTCTACAACTGAACCAAAAATGATCTTCGATACCAACAAAGCTCTCGATTACTTCAAGACATAGTTAGACAAGTACGGTTTTGGTTCCTGCGGCCCACGTGGTTTCCTCGGCTCCTTCACCAGCCACTTGATGTTAGAAAAAGATTTGGAAGACTATTATGACGCCCCGTCCATCATCTTCTCCAGCTTCGCCTCCACAATCCAGTCTTCACTCAGCTCCGTCGTTCCAGACTTCGTGATCTGTTTTGATAACTGTTCTCCAGAAGTCAGACGTCTTTAAGAATCTCAGAAAGTCATCATCATTTCTGAAGCTGATTTCCTCGCTAAGAAGTTTTCAGCTGAATTAACTCAATTGCTCGCCCAGCCCATGAATGCTTGGGTAGTATTCGATTCTACTTCTCTCTCTGTTGAACTCATGAAGGTCTGTAACTAGTTCAAACTCCGTACTCTTATGAATGAAAAGGGTTTCCTCCAACTTGGAAAGACCAAGAGAGGTACCGCAGAACATCTCAACGACAAGGCTGGAAAGGAAGTCATCTCCAACCGCGATATCGACTTGATCACCACTTCATTTGAAGACACTTTCGGTATCCCTGGAGGCGCCTGCTCTGGAGCCATGTTGCTCATCGGTAACATGAGAACCGCTGCTCTCGGATATTGTTATAGCGCCAGCCAGAGCCCATCCTTGGTTGCTGTTATTAGATGGATGATGAGAGATATATTGTGCAAGAAGTGACTTTGCCTACTTTATTTTGGTTTATCATATTACACTCGTATTACATTCTTGTTGATTGATTTTGAGAAGTAAATGTAAATTTTTAGACTTTAATTTGTGTTTTTGAAAAAATTATAAGCATTTTCCACTTTAATGACTGAAGAAGACGATTTTGATTATTACAAGCAGGCTATTGTGTTCACACAGTACTCTGAGCATATTAAAGTAGCTAAAACTGATAAATCCGAGCAGATTCAGGGTAAGTTGCTAGATTTATTCTATTCAAATCACGTTCAGTACAAACTTGAGCAGGAGAAAGTGGCTAAATTGCTGCAAAATGTTCCAGATTTACTATAATTAGTCCCATAACCCGCTTAATTGCTATTAAAACTGCAACAACCAGCTGATACGTCCTTTTTGAAGCGCACACCTCTTGGCTCTGCTCTATTTGGCGTAAATAAGTCCTTATTTAACTAAAACAGCGAACAAATCCCACATTTCTCCCCACTTCAATCCAAAATCTCGAATCTAGCTATTATCTCCTCAAAGTTCATTCAACCTCGTTTATCTTTTGACTTCAAAAACCTCGAGCACCCCTTAAAACTATAAATGAAAAACGTTCTCGTTGACCTCTCAATCGCTCAGAACAAATTCTCTGAAATCCACTGCAAGAATTTGGACAGCTCATTTCCAAACTATTTTATGATGAAGGTTTACGATTTGGTTTAGAAACCGCTGATGAGCATTTTGACCAATTTTGGATTACGAAAGGAAATGCAATCACCCTTCTTTCAGAACTGTGTGGTCCTTAATAACGAACTATAAGTGTACTAGTTTTTGTACAAGCACGTTATTTAGTTGCAAGATACGAGATACGTGGACAAAAATATTGAACAGATGATATTCGCTAGCGCTAAATTCATTGCCACGAACGCGCTGTGCGGATTTCCAGCTTTTATCGGTCAGAATCCAACAGAAGACGTTAGAAAGGCGTTTGAAGAAATATAATAGTACAAAGCGGTTACCAAAACGCTATGCAGCTAGAATGATCAAGTTGACTAAAGAGAAATCGGTATTTTGAGGTAGAGGATGCGGAATTGGTGAGTGTAATGATTGATTAACAGCAATATTGATTCTTTCTTTTATTAATTGCTCATTTTATTCATTAAGCACTAAATTTGAACTAGATTAGGATAGGAATAATTAATTTCCCTATATTATGTATCTAGTCATTTTATATATTGATCAAATGCTATACAAAAAGAATTTTTGTTAATTATAAACTTTTGGAGGAAAGAATGCCTAATAGAGGAATATAGTTGAATAATAATTATAAATTTCAACAAAAACACTTATGATTCAAAGTAAGGTATTCAAAAATTTAAAATATACATTTAACTATTTATTAGAACATTCTAACATGTAGACTAATAGAATTGAATAACTTTACAAAATAATTTGATATGATATTCGATACGTTTATTACAATGCATAGTTAATATGCTGCTGTATTGTTAATATAAGAATTCTAATAGTCCGTTTTGACACACACATAAAAACTAATCACAATTAATAAGTGAATATATTCTATTTCGCGAATAATATATAGCAATTAAAATAAATTCACCCCACTTCAAATGTAATTAGTGTGTAAAGTAATGATGACCTAATCATTCAAACAATGTTTCTCACCAGCTTCAACTATTGTAGGCAACAGACTTACGCGAACCATTGTACTGAATTTATAGCCGAACCCGCTCATCAACTTCATCCCATCAGATAACATGTGTCAAGTGTTGGACAAGAAGCTGTCTTCCGCCTTCATCTTATTGAACTCTCCAAGCACAGGAGACATTTAGATCCCGCCAACAGGTTCTGGGATCTCCTTCGTTTACAACTTCAATAAACCAATTTCAATTTCCTACGTCTTTCCAGACTTATCTTCGTACGACGTCACCCTCGACACCACGTTCGGCGGGTACAACCTATTTTTGGATAACGATATCCAGGTAACTGGATCGGTAGCTGATATTTTCCACACCAGTCAAATCAAACTTCTTGTTTCTCTTCGGTAAGATTCACCTACTCCCTTCCAGATAGCTGGTACTCCTTCGAGGTTCAGCCAGTTTTCTGCTCTGTTTCCTCTTTCAGCGTCTTCTTCGAGTACCAAGTGAACGGAGTTTGGAGGAGAATTCCAGTTCATTCAGTTGAACCTTCAAATATATTATTAACTGGAGGAGAGTATAGCGCAGGGAACACCCAGTTTCTTTCTATAAAAAGGTATTTGTTGGATCCAACTTCGGTATTAGAACGAACTAAATACACAGATTCAGACAGAAGCGAGGTTCAGAAGATGGTAGACGCGCTCATGAACGAATCAACTACTCCAATCAGGTTAAGCCTGGATTATTTAGTACAGTCCGTAACGGCTTCAATCACCGCAGTCGCCCAGTACACCTTCAGCGATAACGCCCTCAAGTGCCACGCGAGCATGAGCGGGAACACCAGGGCGACTATTAACGAGAACGGCCTGGTTTATAAGACCGGTTTCAAGCAGTTCATGCCCTGCCTTGAAGTGCCGGCGAGCGATCCTAGATATTCTCTTGCGTAATTCATAAAGTAGAACACCGCCAGCGTTCAAGCCAAAGTGCTAACAACTAATGGCTCTCTAGTGTATTAGTACAACCTTTCCACAGATTTCATCCAGTTCAGCCAGATACCGGCAGTCCAGTTCGAAGTCTCAAACGCTGACACCAGAACATTGATAGACTCGACAGACCCAGTGAACCTGAAGATCCAGCTTTTCGTGGAGTTTCTAGATTCAAATGGAGATAGAATCTTCGACTTCAACACGGTTCCGATCGACCTGGTGCGGACCTGCGCGACCAAGCGCGTGCTCCACATCTACGACAAGAAAGACACAGTAGTGGCCTGGATGAAGAACGACGTTGTAAGGTGCTCATCTAAGGGATAAAGAGTAAACGTGACCTTCAACTACACGGCTGTAATTCTAGAGAATGGTAATTACAAAACGAACGAGTGGTACGTCCAGTACAACCTGAACAACTTCTCGCTCCCGATCATTCCAATCTCTTATAATTGCTCTCTAACCCAATTAGATAAGTCCACTTGTGAGAAGAACAGAATGAACAACATAAAATCGGGCGTGAGAGAAAACGTGCGGTACTACATCGAGACCATGTTCGAGTTCGGAGAACTGCAGTTTATTGTTTACGAGGGGAACGGGAGAACCTGGGTTTATGGAATTATCGTTTTTGGAGTTATCGGGTTGTTTACAATTGTATCGGTTATTGCAGTTATTATTGTTTAGCGAAGTCAGTGATTAAACATTTCTAAATATATCATTTAAGCTCTAATTCTGACATTATTATTGAGTCAGATATTTTTATGAACGTTAGAAGTGGAATAATATATTGTGATACAGAATAATAAAAGTTAGTAATTTATAAAACCACACCATGATAAATATTTGACATCATATTAACTTTTAAACGGAATTAATATTTACACCATTATTAACTTATAACTACTTATATAATATCATAATAATGAATATCACTGAAACTCTTGAGGTAATTGGACGAATTATCTAATACTCTCTACTACTTGATTGCAAATTATAATTCTTTAAGAGCTTTTTTAAGAGCGTTTTTTAAGAGCGTTTTTTAAAAGCGATATTTATTATTCAAAAACGTGAAATAACCTTTGAGTCAAAAGAATGTTTCACCAATTAGGTTGATCTTTAATGATCGGTAAATATCTGGAACTAACTTACTATCCAAATTGCTTAGTTTTCATTTTTTGGGAGTTGAGGAGTAGTCAAAATTTGTTTATCATAATCTATTATAATACATTGATTAACTTTCTACAATATGATATTTATAATACACGACTATTTCACGTTTTTACCAACATAAACCTTCGTTTTTGCCATACATTAATTTGTTTTTGTAAAATAAAGAAAGATATCACAGTGACATCATTACTGGAGTGGGTTATGTGTGATTTAAATAATTTTAAATATAATAAGGGTATAATATAAATGTAATTTATATTGAATGGTTTCTCTCATATCTCACTCCCATATTCTCACTCCTTCATATTATAACTTATTGGGAGAATATATTGATTTGGTTACCAAAGCTTTCCAGATTTGGCTCAAAATTTATTATCGAACAGATGGATGACTATAGTTATTCCCCACAATTTTTCAATGTTAAACATTTTCTGGTATAAAAGCTCAAAACTGGTAAAATAGAGGAAATTAGATAACAATTTAAAACTGCAGGTATCTAACGGCACATTGTTGTTGCATAATTTATTATATAATTCGTATGTCGCGAAGAAATTATAACAAAATTATTTACCAGTTTTTCTAGGAAGCAAATACTTTAAAATATCAAAAATTATGAAATAACATTAACAAGGCTGATAAACGAATTTTATGAGTATTATTATACTACTTAAATGTTAGAATCAATGTATTCATTCCTTTCAAACTGTTCTTATTAATTTTCAATTTTGTGATAATTTGAATAAATCTTGAAAATGAAAATGACCTGGAGTGAAAGTATTCAAATAATTTTAGCTTTTATGGATTAGTAATGCTCTAAATTCTTTGTATTACGATTTTAATATACTGAAGTCTAATAGGATTTCGTCAAATTAACTTCATATTCAAGTATGAAAGATTATTTATGAAAGATTTAAGAAAAATCTTTGGTTTCGGCTATAAAATAAAAATCAAATACTTGAATCCCATTGGAATAAATTGCACAACTT
The DNA here is from genome assembly GCA_963988835.1 of Hexamita inflata. Taxonomy (NCBI): domain Eukaryota; phylum Fornicata; order Diplomonadida; family Hexamitidae; genus Hexamita; species Hexamita inflata. The sequence goes on from CAXDID010001223.1 coordinate 218,459, forward strand.
CCTTCTCTCCGTCTTTCAAACACTTTATTTAAAGCAAAAATCGAGTTGAGAAACCAATGAATGGAGTGTACAATTTGTGCGTAAACCAGACAGTAACGAGTAGGATAATTCTATGAGTCATGCTGGTAATAACCACCAAAATAACAATAAGCCTCTAGTTCAAAAAAAAACAATTTTAACATATATGAATGTATCATTGTACACATATCATATCTATAATATTCAAAAAATTCAAGTTAACTTTCCGCGCTCATTCTAAATGATGTCACTAGTTTAAAAATATTATTAATAATTAATAGTTTTTGCTAGATGAAGTAATTAATAATATAATTAATAATTACTTATATGTATCATCATAATGGAATATTATAGACATTCTTAATTAATATTCACTCAGCATCCAATTTGTGAGAATGCATTTGATAAACTTGGACAATCTTGTTGAATAATAGTATTTATTTAATTTGAGACAGAAGAAGAATTTGAGAAAGAAAACGTTGTCCCACCTTAATTATAACCTAGAATTATTCCAGGGTAACTTATCGCTGATAAACGCATTTACATGAATTAAGAGCTAGTTATTACAATGAATGAACTATAGGAATAACCAATACATCCTCCAATATAATATTATCCTGCTAAATAACTCTGTGTTAGAATCGTATTCTAGATCAATATTATACTATTACCATTTGATTGACCAATGAGTCCACCAACATAATATTATGAAGTTAAGCTGGAGTTTACTAATGTTACGTTTTAAATAGAGCCATTTAACATTCTAGCAAATCCAAACAAAGCTCCAACAGAACTTCCATAATTTGAATTAATTATAATAAAAGTTCTTGCATTTATAACTTCACTGTAAAGGGATCCTTAGCCTTGAACTCCAACTAGTCCGAAATAAGCTAAAAATGTAACTTAAACAGTTATAGTTACAATTACTTATTAAAGTGAAGTATTTGCAAATGTATTTCCAACTATTCCTAAACAGTTAACTTCTTAGGAATTTATAATTTCTTTCTATTATTGACACAAATTTACAACAGTAATACTGCCGGAACTAGATTATCCGTATCCTACTAGAAATCCGAAATATTGAGTATAACTAGTTGATATTTACTAGATACAGTCTGAAATTACGTTATGAATTATTATTTTAGAAGAACCCAAAATTTTTGCAAATATGCCCCCAAACAAATATTGATTAGAAGAACTTGAAGAAATCGATGTTAAAACTTGTACACTAGAACTGTTTCCAATTAATATGGCTACACTAGTTAGTGTGAACTCTGCTGAAGATAATGTACTGAATATGTAAGAAGAGCAGTTTCCTACGTTATATATTGTCGGCCTGAAATTTACATGGCTTATATCGCCAATAACTGAATTAACTGTTAAAGCGATCATGGAAACTTGATTCGTACTTTGATAGTTTCTAACTACCTGATAGCCTGTTATGTTTATGATACCACTAACTATGTTAATTAGCGTAATATTACCGCTTGACATAGCGAAACTCAGGTTAACAAGTAAAGTTTTTATATCCGTGCTCTATGAAGAAGATAATAAAATGTATATATAAGAAGATACTGTTATCTAGCTTCCTATTTTTGAAATTATATTCAATTAATTTATTTTTATAGTTAATGTGGTGTTTGGAACAAGTATTGAGCCGCCTGTTATTATTTGTGTTCCAATTTATATTTTTATATTATTAAAACTATTTTAACTCTAAAATAACGGATTAACAGTGGAGTATACTTGATCTGAAATGTCAATAAAAGCGTCTATTATTATATTAGAAGTTGCAAAGATTTAATATTAACTGAAACTTAAAGGTGTGGATAATTAATTAGTTACCGTTTAAATATCGAAAGTTGTAACCTAAACACTTTAGCTACATTAAAATGAACTATCTGAACCATTAATTATAACTACTGTTTAACACGAACCATCTATTACCGATTATCCCGAGGAACATGAACATTCACCAGAATTTATCGTCTGTCCAGCTACCAAACATGTGCAAACACCTGAAACTAAACTTGAATTATCAGGGCATGTGCAAATGAATCCAATTAATGTAGAATACTTTGGACAAGCACAAACATTATTCTAAATAATTGCGTTAGTATTAACGCATTAACAAACACCATTGATTAATTTTTGACCTTAAACTGGACAAATATTATAAACACATGAACCGTTAATGAACTAACCAGCTAAATTGGTACAGTCTATTTGTTGAATAAGATTTGTAATAGTATCTTACATTTAATTTATCTTTAGCTGTTATTGATTTTTTAAATCAGATAATATCTCATATTGACTCAATTTGAAATCATTTATCTCTAATGTAATATTGTACTTAAGGGCGCTTATATTATTGTATATTCTCCAATCTAAAATTGTAGAATTTTGTAAAATATAGTTTTATAAAGTTAGTTAGTTTGAGTAGATATTATTTGATAACAAAGTTACGTTTTCAAATATTTATTTATCAATGGTTGCAAGGTTTACTTGTAAGTTATCTTGAGATTAAGAGAAATTTGATATTATATAGTTTTCTAGAACTGATAGTGTGCTATATAATTCTGATTATATTTAACTTATGTTTTATGATATCCGAATATCTTGTTCTTAAATAGCATTTTCAATGTTTACAACTCGTTGTGACAATCCATTGTTCACACTGATAGATATATTGTGCATTGCTTGAATTATGTTAACGCAATTTAACTGGTCAAGCACGTAACCCTAATCACAAATACATTAGTTATTACTAAATATAAATGGATGAACACATTATAACATACCATAAACATGTTATCCATGAATTAAAGTATCTTAGCAAACTCCATAAACTACACTTGATCCACCACATAGGTCACATTATAATATGGCATTAAATTATATTTAAATACTTTAATTGCCTGAAGAGGATATATTGGAAACACAAACAAAGAAATTGTTAATAAACACAGAAAGAGGAACCAATACTATTGTGGACGTGATATATCCGTTGTAGTTACTTTCAATCAAGTTACTTCCAGTTAATTTGCAGTCCACTATGGTTAAGTTAATCTGTTGGTTTACTATATTTACAATACCAGAAGAATTAGAACAGGTCATTCTATACTAAACGAATGACTATTATATTTAAAGTGACTATTGAGCTTCAATTATAATTCCTGACAATTACTTTCCAGTCGCAATAAATATTAATGTACAATTCGTTATTTAAATATTACATTTAATACAAATTAGAGCACCTTAGAACACTTCAAATTTTAAACTTATATTAATCTGGGAATCTTTAACGCTTTGACTATCTGTTACTAATCCAAATAGAGTGAAATATTACACGTTGTAGTTATAAACTTATACCTCTATTGTGGATTATTATGTATAATCACTGTATAGAAACAGTTATGAGTTTTACTTTTATAACAAAAATATTTCATTAACCAATTTTAGACTATTGATAGTTTTTGTTTTTTAACAATAGTTATATTAATTATTATTTATTAATATGTTATTTTAACATTTTGAATATTAGGTGTCCCATAATTGTTTAACAAGTATTATAGAAGCTAACATATAGTATTTAAACTGCTAAACAACTAATTATAGTATTTTGTTATTTTAGAGACGTAAAATAGATTTAAAATATGATTTTAAAGTCCACAAATGTTTATGTTATCAGATGTGTTCACAATAGAATGTCAAGTGGCTTCATTGTGACCAAAATTCATATCATTTTCCCTTTCATTTTGTAGTTTTCTTGTATTTTCACACAATTAAAGTAAGAGAAATAGTATTAATATAATATTGCACGCCGTAAGTGAATCATATATATTTATTTTCTCTTATATTTATTTTTCTCACTCGCTCATGTTCCATGTCTTCAATTGTCGACGGTTACTCCGAGCCCGTCCGATCCAGCGTTGCCTTGGGCTTCGCCTTCTTGCCTTGCTCCCACACCATCGAGGCCAGGTGGCGCTCGCGGTGCCCTTCTTCCGGTAGCTTGACGGTCTCTCTAACCTTACTTCGTCGCGATGGTGCCTTCATGCAGAGCATTAGTGATCAAGCTGGTGTAATGCAGCTTGACTTCTTCGTTAGCGCGCGCCACTGCAAGGCAGCAGTGTTTGCTTAGGAAGGAGTCCGTGATCTCTGGCAGGAATGTTGTTAGCATGTTCATGGATTTCTCGTACACAGTGCCGTTGTAACGAAGAACGAGTGGAATCACCCGATTATCGCCATACGTGCCTCCATATTTGAGAATCTTGCCCTTGAACGCGTTGCATATATTTGCTTCGACAGCGAACGTGACATCAAGGACATAGGTTGCGTTTTTGTATTGGAACTCTATATCAGGTTTTTCCAATTTGTCGGATGAGGGTAGGTTACTATGGGCTTTGTCGACCGGGCGAGGGTGACGATGATGATCTATCTTGGCTAGAACCTTCTTCATAACATAGTCATGACGAACAGTTCTGATTCCGGCATTTCGGTTGCATCTGATTTCGTGTTGGGCGGTCATTCGATTTCCACATAACAAGCACTTGCTGTCCGAGTCGAGCTCTTTGTTTAAAACCTAAAATCGGTGTTTTATTAGGTCGAAGAGTTCATTATCGGTCAGATAAGTGAAGTGTTGATGGCATAGCCAATGGCCGGTACTCCAGGATCCTGAAGAGTTTTGAGGTATTCTTTCCGCAAAGCTTTGAAGATGCCGCACTTCCCAGCAAGAACCGCTTTTTACTAGGCTTACATGAAGTCGTAGTATAATGAGGGCACGACCATTTCTAGTCCGCCCTTCGAAGCAGAATTTGTGAAGAAATCGGCTTACTCCGTCTCAGACAAGTCCTTGACGGCGAAGAGATCGCTATTATTATTATTTTCTCTTGTATGTATTGATCAATGGATTCTTGTGATTCTTGTTTTTCGATTCGAATAATAACTAACCATCAAACTGAACCTTTCGTTTTTAATGCGCACTAGATGTTGCAAGAAATTCGGGCTGTGTATTGAATTTTGCAAACAAACTTTTTTCAAGCGCAAGACCTACATTTCAGAAATGTTCTTACAATATTACAAATATGTTCTTAGGCTATCGATATGACGTGTCACCTTCAAGTACAAAGAATTTCGGATTATGATTAAGATATGAAAGCGGTTAGGTTGACAACAGCGGTTTAAGCTCTACTCTGGATACTGCGTGATATTTTACAGTAAGATACTATATTAATTACGCAGAAAACGCTCTGCCATTTTCAACTATAAATCTAGGGCACAACGTCCAAGATTGAATAACACTAAAGTTAGAAAGGAAGGCAGTTCTACTTAAATTCAGCGTGCATTTCGCAAAATGGAAGCCTATTTAAACGATTACTGAAGCTAAACTGGATTCTGCATTTGTCGGTCCACGTGTTTGTGAGAATGAATTCAGGATTCTCCGTGGCTCTCTTAGGCATTTGGCTGCATTTAGTATTTGCTTCATATTTCAAAAATATACAGACGCCTAAGATTAAACCAAATCACACAGCTCTATATTGTCTGCGATAGTGCATTTGGTTAAGTTAAAAGTTTCATAAAGCGGGTTCGCCGAATGTACACAAGGCGCATTATATTTCAGTGTAAATTCTGCGCTTTTAAAGCAGAGTAAACAGAACATATTTAGTCACGTATACAACAGAAGTCACAGCTATTATCTACATTTACAATAGTGGCGATACACCACGGAGTCAGCCTTCACAAATATTGTGCATATTTCAGTAACCTCATATTTGAAATTGAATACTTTGGAGTATTGACAACCCACATTTTAAAAATAAAATCGAACGAGATGATGTCTAACTTTGATAACTTGTTTTTATATAGAAGTTATAATAATTAATGGATCTAGAAAATTTTCGTTTTTAATGCGCACTAGATGTTGCGTGGTGTATCGCCACTATTGTAAATGTAGATAATAGCTGTGACTTCTGTTGTATACGTGACTAAATATGTTCTGTTTACTCTGCTTTAAAAGCGCAGAATTTACACTGAAATATAATGCGCCTTGTGTACATTCGGCGAACCCGCTTTATGAAACTTTTAACTTAACCAAATGCACTATCGCAGACAATATAGAGCTGTGTGATTTGGTTTAATCTTAGGCGTCTGTATATTTTTGAAATATGAAGCAAATACTAAATGCAGCCAAATGCCTAAGAGAGCCACGGAGAATCCTGAATTCATTCTCACAAACACGTGGACCGACAAATGCAGAATCCAGTTTAGCTTCAGTAATCGTTTAAATAGGCTTCCATTTTGCGAAATGCACGCTGAATTTAAGTAGAACTGCCTTCCTTTCTAACTTTAGTGTTATTCAATCTTGGACGTTGTGCCCTAGATTTATAGTTGAAAATGGCAGAGCGTTTTCTGCGTAATTAATATAGTATCTTACTGTAAAATATCACGCAGTATCCAGAGTAGAGCTTAAACCGCTGTTGTCAACCTAACCGCTTTCATATCTGAATCATAATCCGAAATTCTTTGTACTTGAAGGTGACACGTCATATCGATAGCCTAAGAACATATTTGTAATATTGTAAGAACATTTCTGAAATGTAGGTCTTGCGCTTGAAAACAGTTTGTTTGCAAAATTCAATACACAGCCCGAATTTCTTGCAACATCTAGTGCGCATTAAAAACGAAAATTTTCTAGATCCATTAATTATTATAACTTCTATATAAAAACAAGTTATCAAAGTTAGACATCATCTCGTTCGATTTTATTTTTAAAATGTGGGTTGTCAATACTCCAAAGTATTCAATTTCAAATATGAGGTTACTGAAATATGCACAATATTTGTGAAGGCTGACTCCGTGGTGTATCGCCACTATTGTAAATGTAGATAATAGCTGTGACTTCTGTTGTATACGTGACTAAATATGTTCTGTTTACTCTGCTTTAAAAGCGCAGAATTTACACTGAAATATAATGCGCCTTGTGTACATTCGACGAACCATTTATGAAAAGTTAACCCAACCAAATGCACTATCGCAGATAAGATAGAGCTGTGTGATTTGAAGGAATTTAGGTGTCTGTATATTTTTTTGAAAGATAAGCAATACTAAATGCAGCCAAATGCCTAAGAGAGCCACGGAGAATCCTGAATTCATTCTCACAAACACGTGGAACGAAAATGAACCAGTTTAGCTTCAGTAATCGTTTAAATAGGTTCCATTTTATGAAATGCGCTGAATTATAGAACTGCCTTCCTTTCTCTAATCTTAGTGTTATTCAATCTTGGACGTTGTGCCCTAGATTTAGAAGTTGAAACAGAGCGTTTTCGCGGTAATTAATATAGTATCTTACTGTAAAATATCACTGGTATCCAGAGAAACTTAAACCGCTGTTGTCAACTTAACTTTTCATATCTGAATCATAATCCGAAATTCTTTGTACTTAAGGTACATACATATTTGATAGCCTAAGAAATATTTGTAATATTGTAAGAACATTTCGAAATGTAGGTCTTGCGCTTGAAAACAGTTTGTTTGCAAAATTCAATACACAGCCCGAATTTCTTGCAACATCTAAAAGTGATTAAAACTGAAAGTGTACCTTTCTGATCCATTAATTATTATAACTTCATATAAAACAAGTTATCGCTTAGACATCATCTCGTTCGATTTTATTTTAAATGGCTATTCAATACTAAAGTATTCAATTTCAAATATAGAGGTTACTGAAATATGCACAATATTTAGGAAGGGCTGACTCCGTGGTGTATCGCCACTATTGTAAATGTAGATAATAGCTGTGACTTCTGTTGTATACGTGACTAAATATGTTCTGTTTACTCTGCTTTAAAAGCGCAGAATTTACACTGAAATATAATGCGCCTTGTGTACATTCGGCGAACCCGCTTTATGAAACTTTTAACTTAACCAAATGCACTATCGCAGACAATATAGAGCTGTGTGATTTGGTTTAATCTTAGGCGTCTGTATATTTTTGAAATATGAAGCAAATACTAAATGCAGCCAAATGCCTAAGAGAGCCACGGAGAATCCTGAATTCATTCTCACAAACACGTGGACCGACAAATGCAGAATCCAGTTTAGCTTCAGTAATCGTTTAAATAGGCTTCCATTTTGCGAAATGCACGCTGAATTTAAGTAGAACTGCCTTCCTTTCTAACTTTAGTGTTATTCAATCTTGGACGTTGTGCCCTAGATTTATAGTTGAAAATGGCAGAGCGTTTTCTGCGTAATTAATATAGTATCTTACTGTAAAATATCACGCAGTATCCAGAGTAGAGCTTAAACCGCTGTTGTCAACCTAACCGCTTTCATATCTGAATCATAATCCGAAATTCTTTGTACTTGAAGGTGACACGTCATATCGATAGCCTAAGAACATATTTGTAATATTGTAAGAACATTTCTGAAATGTAGGTCTTGCGCTTGAAAAAAGTTTGTTTGCAAAATTCAATACACAGCCCGAATTTCTTGCAACATCTAGTGCGCATTAAAAACGAAAATTTTCTAGATCCATTAATTATTATAACTTCTATATAAAAACAAGTTATCAAAGTTAGACATCATCTCGTTCGATTTTATTTTTAAAATGTGGGTTGTCAATACTCCAAAGTATTCAATTTCAAATATGAGGTTACTGAAATATGCACAATATTTGTGAAGGCTGACTCCGTGGTGTATCGCCACTATTGTAAATGTAGATAATAGCTGTGACTTCTGTTGTATACGTGACTAAATATGTTCTGTTTACTCTGCTTTAAAAGCGCAGAATTTACACTGAAATATAATGCGCCTTGTGTACATTCAGAAACCCGCTTTATGAAACTTTTAACTTAACCAAATGCACTATCGCAGACAATATAGAGCTGTGTGATTTGGTTTAATCTTAGGCGTCTGTATATTTTTGAAATATGAAGCAAATACTAAATGCAGCCAAATGCCTAAGAGAGCCACGGAGAATCCTGAATTCATTCTCACAAACACGTGGACCGACAAATGCAGAATCCAGTTTAGCTTCAGTAATCGTTTAAATAGGCTTCCATTTTGCGAAATGCACGCTGAATTTAAGTAGAACTGCCTTCCTTTCTAACTTTAGTGTTATTCAATCTTGGACGTTGTGCCCTAGATTTATAGTTGAAAATGGCAGAGCGTTTTCTGCGTAATTAATATAGTATCTTACTGTAAAATATCACGCAGTATCCAGAGTAGAGCTTAAACCGCTGTTGTCAACCTAACCGCTTTCATATCTGAATCATAATCCGAAATTCTTTGTACTTGAAGGTGACACGTCATATCGATAGCCTAAGAACATATTTGTAATATTGTAAGAACATTTCTGAAATGTAGGTCTTGCGCTTGAAAACAGTTTGTTTGCAAAATTCAATACACAGCCCGAATTTCTTGCAACATCTAGTGCGCATTAAAAACGAAAATTTTCTAGATCCATTAATTATTATAACTTCTATATAAAAACAAGTTATCAAAGTTAGACATCATCTCGTTCGATTTTATTTTTAAAATGTGGGTCAATACTCCAAAGTATTCAATTTCAAATATGAGGTTACTGAAATATGCACAATATTTGTGAAGGCTGACTCCGTGGTGTATCGCCACTATTGTAAATGTAGATAATAGCTGTGACTTCTGTTGTATACGTGACTAAATATGTTCTGTTTACTCTGCTTTAAAAGCGCAGAATTTACACTGAAATATAATGCGCCTTGTGTACATTCGGCGAACCCGCTTTATGAAACTTTTAACTTAACCAAATGCACTATCGCAGACAATATAGAGCTGTGTGATTTGGTTTAATCTTAGGCGTCTGTATATTTTTGAAATATGAAGCAAATACTAAATGCAGCCAAATGCCTAAGAGAGCCACGGAGAATCCTGAATTCATTCTCACAAACACGTGGACCGACAAATGCAGAATCCAGTTTAGCTTCAGTAATGTTTAAATAGGCTTCCATTATGAAATGCACGTGAATTTAAGTAGAACTGCCTTCCTTTCTAACTTTAGTAAGTTCAATCTTGACACAGGTCTGCCGAGAAGAAAAATGGCAGAGCGTTTTCTGCGTAATTAATATAGTATCTTACTGTAAAATATCACGCAGTATCCAGAGTAGAGCTTAAACCGCTGTTGTCAACCTAACCGCTTTCATATCTGAATCATAATCCGAAATTCTTTGTACTTGAAGGTGACACGTCATATCGATAGCCTAAGAACATATTTGTAATATTGTAAGAACATTTCTGAAATGTAGGTCTTGCGCTTGAAAAAAGTTTGTTTGCAAAATTCAATACACAGCCCGAATTTCTTGCAACATCTAGTGCGCATTAAAAACGAAAATTTTCTAGATCCATTAATTATTATAACTTCTATATAAAAACAAGTTATCAAAGTTAGACATCATCTCTTTCGATTTTATTTTTAAAATGTGGGTTGTCAATACTCCAAAGTATTCAATTTCAAATATGAGGTTACTGAAATATGCACAATATTTGTGAAGGCTGACTCCGTGGTGTATCGCCACTATTGTAAATGTAGATAATAGCTGTGACTTCTGTTGTATACGTGACTAAATATGTTCTGTTTACTCTGCTTTAAAAGCGCAGAATTTACACTGAAATATAATGCGCCTTGTGTACATTCGGTGAACCCGCTTTATGAAACTTTTAACTTAACCAAATGCACTATCGCAGACAATATAGAGCTGTGTGATTTGGTTTAATCTTAGGCGTCTGTATATTTTTGAAATATGAAGCAAATACTAAATGCAGCCAAATGCCTAAGAGAGCCACGGAGAATCCTGAATTCATTCTCACAAACACGTGGACCGACAAATGCAGAATCCAGTTTAGCTTCAGTAATCGTTTAAATAGGCTTCCATTTTGCGAAATGCACGCTGAATTTAAGTAGAACTGCCTTCCTTTCTAACTTTAGTGTTATTCAATCTTGGACGTTGTGCCCTAGATTTATAGTTGAAAATGGCAGAGCGTTTTCTGCGTAATTAATATAGTATCTTACTGTAAAATATCACGCAGTATCCAGAGTAGAGCTTAAACCGCTGTTGTCAACCTAACCGCTTTCATATCTTAATCATAATCCGAAATTCTTTGTACTTGAAGGTGACACGTCATATCGATAGCCTAAGAACATATTTGTAATATTGTAAGAACATTTCTGAAATGTAGGTCTTGCGCTTGAAAAAAGTTTGTTTGCAAAATTCAATACACAGCCCGAATTTCTTGCAACATCTAGTGCGCATTAAAAACGAAAATTTTAGATCCATTAATTATTATAACTTCTATATAAAAACAGTTATCAAAGTTAGACATCATCTCGTTCGATTTTATTTTTAAAATGTGGTCAATACCCAAAGTATTCAATTCAAAGATGAGTTACTGAAATATGCACAACATTTAAGGCTGACTCTGTGGTGTATCGTACTAGTTGCAAAATGATAATAGCTTATTCAGTTGTATACGTGATAAATATGTTCTGTTTACTCTGCTTTAAAAGCGCAGAATTTACAATATAATGCGCCTTGTGTGGGCCCTCGCGAACCCTTTATGAAACTTCTTAATTTAACCAAATGCACTATCGCAATATAGAGCCAGTGATTTGGTTTAATCTATGTCTGTATATTTTTAAATATGAAGCAAATACTGTGCAGCCAAATGTCAAGAGAGCCACGGAGAATCCTTATTCATTCTCCTACAAACACGTGACTACAAAACAGAATCCAGTTTAGCAAATCGTTAAATAGGCTTCCATTTTGCGAAATGCACGCTGAATTTGGGTAGAACTGCCTTCCTTCCTTTAGTGTTATTCAATCTTGGGACAAGTTGTGCCTAGATTTATAGTTGAAAATGGCCAGAGCGTTTTCTGCGTAATTAATATAGTATCTTACTGTAAAATATCACGCAGTATCCAGAGTAGAGCTTAAACCGCTGTTGTCAACCTAACCGCTTTCATATCTGAATCATAATCCGAAATTCTTTGTACTTGAAGGTGACACGTCATATCGATAGCCTAAGAACATATTTGTAATATTGTAAGAACATTTCTGAAATGTAGGTCTTGCGCTTGAAAACAGTTTGTTTGCAAAATTCAATACACAGCCCGAATTTCTTGCAACATCTAGTGCGCATTAAAAACGAAAATTTTCTAGATCCATTAATTATTATAACTTCTATATAAAAACAAGTTATCAAAGTTAGACATCATCTCGTTCGATTTTATTTTTAAAATGTGGGTTGTCAATACTCCAAAGTATTCAATTTCAAATATGAGGTTACTGAAATATGCACAATATTTGTGAAGGCTGACTCCGTGGTGTATCGCCACTATTGTAAATGTAGATAATAGCTGTGACTTCTGTTGTATACGTGACTAAATATGTTCTGTTTACTCTGCTTTAAAAGCGCAGAATTTACACTGAAATATAATGCGCCTTGTGTACATTCGGTGAACCCGCTTTATGAAACTTTTAACTTAACCAAATGCACTATCGCAGACAATATAGAGCTGTGTGATTTGGTTTAATCTTAGGCGTCTGTATATTTTTGAAATATGAAGCAAATACTAAATGCAGCCAAATGCCTAAGAGAGCCACGGAGAATCCTGAATTCATTCTCACAAACACGTGGACCGACAAATGCAGAATCCAGTTTAGCTTCAGTAATCGTTTAAATAGGCTTCCATTTTGCGAAATGCACGCTGAATTTAAGTAGAACTGCCTTCCTTTCTAACTTTAGTGTTATTCAATCTTGGACGTTGTGCCCTAGATTTATAGTTGAAAATGGCAGAGCGTTTTCTGCGTAATTAATATAGTATCTTACTGTAAAATATCACGCAGTATCCAGAGTAGAGCTTAAACCGCTGTTGTCAACCTAACCGCTTTCATATCTGAATCATAATCCGAAATTCTTTGTACTTGAAGGTGACACGTCATATCGATAGCCTAAGAACATATTTGTAATATTGTAAGAACATTTCTGAAATGTAGGTCTTGCGCTTGAAAAAAGTTTGTTTGCAAAATTCAATACACAGCCCGAATTTCTTGCAACATCTAGTGCGCATTAAAAACGAAAATTTTCTAGATCCATTAATTATTATAACTTCTATATAAAAACAAGTTATCAAAGTTAGACATCATCTCTTTCGATTTTATTTTTAAAATGTGGGTTGTCAATACTCCAAAGTATTCAATTTCAAATATGAGGTTACTGAAATATGCACAATATTTGTGAAGGCTGACTCCGTGGTGTATCGCCACTATTGTAAATGTAGATAATAGCTGTGACTTCTGTTGTATACGTGACTAAATATGTTCTGTTTACTCTGCTTTAAAAGCGCAGAATTTACACTGAAATATAATGCGCCTTGTGTACATTCGGCGAACCCGCTTTATGAAACTTTTAACTTAACCAAATGCACTATCGCAGACAATATAGAGCTGTGTGATTTGGTTTAATCTTAGGCGTCTGTATATTTTTGAAATATGAAGCAAATACTAAATGCAGCCAAATGCCTAAGAGAGCCACGGAGAATCCTGAATTCATTCTCACAAACACGTGGACCGACAAATGCAGAATCCAGTTTAGCTTCAGTAATCGTTTAAATAGGCTTCCATTTTGCGAAATGCACGCTGAATTTAAGTAGAACTGCCTTCCTTTCTAACTTTAGTGTTATTCAATCTTGGACGTTGTGCCCTAGATTTATAGTTGAAAATGGCAGAGCGTTTTCTGCGTAATTAATATAGTATCTTACTGTAAAATATCACGCAGTATCCAGAGTAGAGCTTAAACCGCTGTTGTCAACCTAACCGCTTTCATATCTTAATCATAATCCGAAATTCTTTGTACTTGAAGGTGACACGTCATATCGATAGCCTAAGAACATATTTGTAATATTGTAAGAACATTTCTGAAATGTAGGTCTTGCGCTTGAAAAAAGTTTGTTTGCAAAATTCAATACACAGCCCGAATTTCTTGCAACATCTAGTGCGCATTAAAAACGAAAGGTTCAGTTTGATGGTTAGTTATTATTCGAATCGAAAAACAAGAATCACAAGAATCCATTGATCAATACATACAAGAGAAAATAATAATAATAGCGATCTCTTCGCCGTCAAGGACTTGTCTGAGACGGAGTAAGCCGATTTCTTCACAAATTCTGCTTCGAAGGGCGGACTAGAAATGGTCGTGCCCTCATTATACTACGACTTCATGTAAGCCTAGTAAAAAGCGGTTCTTGCTGGGAAGTGCGGCATCTTCAAAGCTTTGCGGAAAGAATACCTCAAAACTCTTCAGGATCCTGGAGTACCGGCCATTGGCTATGCCATCAACACTTCACTTATCTGACCGATAATGAACTCTTCGACCTAATAAAACACCGATTTTAGGTTTTAAACAAAGAGCTCGACTCGGACAGCAAGTGCTTGTTATGTGGAAATCGAATGACCGCCCAACACGAAATCAGATGCAACCGAAATGCCGGAATCAGAACTGTTCGTCATGACTATGTTATGAAGAAGGTTCTAGCCAAGATAGATCATCATCGTCACCCTCGCCCGGTCGACAAAGCCCATAGTAACCTACCCTCATCCGACAAATTGGAAAAACCTGATATAGAGTTCCAATACAAAAACGCAACCTATGTCCTTGATGTCACGTTCGCTGTCGAAGCAAATATATGCAACGCGTTCAAGGGCAAGATTCTCAAATATGGAGGCACGTATGGCGATAATCGGGTGATTCCACTCGTTCTTCGTTACAACGGCACTGTGTACGAGAAATCCATGAACATGCTAACAACATTCCTGCCAGAGATCACGGACTCCTTCCTAAGCAAACACTGCTGCCTTGCAGTGGCGCGCGCTAACGAAGAAGTCAAGCTGCATTACACCAGCTTGATCACTAATGCTCTGCATGAAGGCACCATCGCGACGAAGTAAGGTTAGAGAGACCGTCAAGCTACCGGAAGAAGGGCACCGCGAGCGCCACCTGGCCTCGATGGTGTGGGAGCAAGGCAAGAAGGCGAAGCCCAAGGCAACGCTGGATCGGACGGGCTCGGAGTAACCGTCGACAATTGAAGACATGGAACATGAGCGAGTGAGAAAAATAAATATAAGAGAAAATAAATATATATGATTCACTTACGGCGTGCAATATTATATTAATACTATTTCTCTTACTTTAATTGTGTGAAAATACAAGAAAACTACAAAATGAAAGGGAAAATGATATGAATTTTGGTCACAATGAAGCCACTTGACATTCTATTGTGAACACATCTGATAACATAAACATTTGTGGACTTTAAAATCATATTTTAAATCTATTTTACGTCTCTAAAATAACAAAATACTATAATTAGTTGTTTAGCAGTTTAAATACTATATGTTAGCTTCTATAATACTTGTTAAACAATTATGGGACACCTAATATTCAAAATGTTAAAATAACATATTAATAAATAATAATTAATATAACTATTGTTAAAAAACAAAAACTATCAATAGTCTAAAATTGGTTAATGAAATATTTTTGTTATAAAAGTAAAACTCATAACTGTTTCTATACAGTGATTATACATAATAATCCACAATAGAGGTATAAGTTTATAACTACAACGTGTAATATTTCACTCTATTTGGATTAGTAACAGATAGTCAAAGCGTTAAAGATTCCCAGATTAATATAAGTTTAAAATTTGAAGTGTTCTAAGGTGCTCTAATTTGTATTAAATGTAATATTTAAATAACGAATTGTACATTAATATTTATTGCGACTGGAAAGTAATTGTCAGGAATTATAATTGAAGCTCAATAGTCACTTTAAATATAATAGTCATTCGTTTAGTATAGAATGACCTGTTCTAATTCTTCTGGTATTGTAAATATAGTAAACCAACAGATTAACTTAACCATAGTGGACTGCAAATTAACTGGAAGTAACTTGATTGAAAGTAACTACAACGGATATATCACGTCCACAATAGTATTGGTTCCTCTTTCTGTGTTTATTAACAATTTCTTTGTTTGTGTTTCCAATATATCCTCTTCAGGCAATTAAAGTATTTAAATATAATTTAATGCCATATTATAATGTGACCTATGTGGTGGATCAAGTGTAGTTTATGGAGTTTGCTAAGATACTTTAATTCATGGATAACATGTTTATGGTATGTTATAATGTGTTCATCCATTTATATTTAGTAATAACTAATGTATTTGTGATTAGGGTTACGTGCTTGACCAGTTAAATTGCGTTAACATAATTCAAGCAATGCACAATATATCTATCAGTGTGAACAATGGATTGTCACAACGAGTTGTAAACATTGAAAATGCTATTTAAGAACAAGATATTCGGATATCATAAAACATAAGTTAAATATAATCAGAATTATATAGCACACTATCAGTTCTAGAAAACTATATAATATCAAATTTCTCTTAATCTCAAGATAACTTACAAGTAAACCTTGCAACCATTGATAAATAAATATTTGAAAACGTAACTTTGTTATCAAATAATATCTACTCAAACTAACTAACTTTATAAAACTATATTTTACAAAATTCTACAATTTTAGATTGGAGAATATACAATAATATAAGCGCCCTTAAGTACAACAGTACATTAGAGATAAATGATTTCAAATTGAGTCAATATGAGATATTATCGGATTTTAAAAATCAATAACAGCTATAGATAAATTAAATGTAAGATACTATTACAAATCTTATTCAACAAATAGACTGTACCAATTTAGCTGGTTAGTTCATTAACGGTTCATGTGTTTATAATATTTGTCCAGTTTAAGGTCAAAAATTAATCAATGGTGTTTGTTAATGCGTTAATACTAACGCAATTATTTAGAATAATGTTTGTGCTTGTCCAAAGTATTCTACATTAATTGGATTCATTTGCACATGCCCTGATAATTCAAGTTTAGTTTCAGGTGTTTGCACATGTTTGGTAGCTGGACAGACGATAAATTCTGGTGAATGTTCATGTTCCTCGGGATAATCGGTAATAGATGGTTCGTGTTAAACAGTAGTTATAATTAATGGTTCAGATAGTTCATTTTAATGTAGCTAAAGTGTTTAGGTTACAACTTTCGATATTTAAACGGTAACTAATTAATTATCCACACCTTTAAGTTTCAGTTAATATTAAATCTTTGCAACTTCTAATATAATAATAGACGCTTTTATTGACATTTCAGATCAAGTATACTCCACTGTTAATCCGTTATTTTAGAGTTAAAATAGTTTTAATAATATAAAAATATAAATTGGAACACAAATAATAACAGGCGGCTCAATACTTGTTCCAAACACCACATTAACTATAAAAATAAATTAATTGAATATAATTTCAAAAATAGGAAGCTAGATAACAGTATCTTCTTATATATACATTTTATTATCTTCTTCATAGAGCACGGATATAAAAACTTTACTTGTTAACCTGAGTTTCGCTATGTCAAGCGGTAATATTACGCTAATTAACATAGTTAGTGGTATCATAAACATAACAGGCTATCAGGTAGTTGGAAACTATCAAAGTACGAATCAAGTTTCCATGATCGCTTTAACAGTTAATTCAGTTATTGGCGATATAAGCCATGTAAATTTCAGGCCGACAATATATAACGTAGGAAACTGCTCTTCTTACATATTCAGTACATTATCTTCAGCAGAGTTCACACTAACTAGTGTAGCCATATTAATTGGAAACAGTTCTAGTGTACAAGTTTTAACATCGATTTCTTCAAGTTCTTCTAATCAATATTTGTTTGGGGGCATATTTGCAAAAATTTTGGGTTCTTCTAAAATAATAATTCATAACGTAATTTCAGACTGTATCTAGTAAATATCAACTAGTTATACTCAATATTTCGGATTTCTAGTAGGATACGGATAATCTAGTTCCGGCAGTATTACTGTTGTAAATTTGTGTAATTAGTAAATAGTAATTAACTCTTAATCATTAAACTGTTTTGGTCTAATTGGATAAACACTTACAAATACATCATTTTAGAAAGCTATTGTTACGTTTTCTGTTCAAGGAACAAGTTTAAATAGTGTTGGGTTAATTGGAATGTAGTAATTAGGTTCTATTTTCACTGAAGTTCTCAATGTGCGAATTTAAATGAACATCGATTCAAGTTCTGGAGGTTGCGTTGGAGCTTTGTTCGGATACCTCACTGTTGCAAATGGATTAATTAATAATATGAGTGTTGTTAGCTCTAAAATTAATTCATATTCGCACGTTAGTGGATTGGTGGGTTACTCATCGTAGACAGTAGTAGCAGTTCAGAATTATTCTTTGATGTAGAGTAATATAACTGGAGTAGATTGCGTTGGGGGATTTATTGGATACTCTTAAGTATCTGTATTTAAAATAGATAGCTCGAAAATACAATAAGTGCGCTTTATAGGTACGAGCAACGTTGCAATCATCATAGGTCGCAGTAATAGCAACACATTCACCTTGTAAACATCTCTTTCCACAACTAATTTAATAAACAACGCTGCACAACAAGACTGCACAAGCTTAACAAATTCAAATACACAAATTGGGTGCTGAGTGATTTTATATCGATATTATTATTAAATTGTATCAAATTGTTAATAATTCTAATCGTTTTAGTAGTTGTAAACTTAGACTGTAGATGAGCAGCTTTTCCGGCTTAAAAGATGAGTATTTGGATGAATATTTCATCAGATCTCCTCTTTATAACCGTAAAAATTATAATTTTAATTTGCAATCAAGTAGAGAGTATTAGATTATTCGTCCAATTACCTCAAGGGTTTCAGTGATATTCATTATTATGATATTATATAAGTAGTTATAAGTTAATAATGGTGTAAATATTAATTCCGTTTAAAAGTTAATATGATGTCAAATATTTATCATGGTGTGGTTTTATAAATTACTAACTTTTATTATTCTGTATCACAATATATTATTCCACTTCTAATGTTCATACAAATATCTGACTCAATAATAATGTCAGAATTAGAACCTAAATGATGTATTTAGAAATGTTTTAATCACTGACTTCTCTGAATGAAAATAACTGCAACAACCGATACAACCGTGAACAGCCCGATAACTCCAAAAACGATTATTCCATAAATCCAAGTTCTCCCGTTCCCCTCGTAAACAATAAACTGCAGTTATCCGAACTCGAACATGGTCTCGACGTAGTACCGCACGTTTTCTCTCACGCCCGGTTTTATGTTGTTCATTCTGTTCTACTCACAAGTGGACTTATCTAATTGAGTTAGAGAGCAATCATACGAGATTGGAATGATCGGGAGCGAGAAGTTGTTCAGGTTGTACTGAACGTACCACTCGTTCGTTTTGTAATTACCATTCTCCAGAATCACCGCCGTGTAGTTGAAGGTCACGTTTACTCTTTATCCCTTAGATGAGCACCTTACAACGTCGTTCTTCATCCAGGCCACTACTGTGTCTTTCTTGTCGTAGATGTGGAGCACGCACTTGGTCGCGCAGGTCCGCACCAGGTCAATCGGGATCGTGTTGAAGTCGAAGATTCTATCTCCATTTGAGTCAAGAAACTCCACGAAAAGCTGGATCTTCAGGTTCACTGGGTCTGTCGAGTCTATCAATGTTCTGGTGTCAGCGTTTGAGACTTCGAACTGGACTGCCGGTATCTGGCTGAACTGGATGAAATCTGTAGATAGCTTGTATTAATACACTAAAGAGCCGTTTAAAGTAAGAACTTTGGCTTGGACAGTGGCGGTGTTCTGCTTCACGTATTGAGCAAGAGAATATCTAGGATCGCTGGTTGGTACTTCCAAACAGGGCATGGACTGCTTGGAGGCAGTTTTGTACACGAGACCGTTCTCGTTGATGGTCGCCCTGGTGTTCCCGCTCATGCTCGCGTGGCACTTTAGGGCGTTATAGCTGAAGGTGTACTGGGCGACTGCGGTGATTGAAGCCGTTACGGACTGTACTAAATAATCCAAGCTTAACCTGATTTTTGTAGTTGAGTCGTTCATGAGCGCGTGTACCATCTTTTGGATTCTGTCTGAATCTGTGTATTTAGTTCGTTCAAAAGCTGAAGATGGATCCAACAAATACCTTTTTATAGAGAGGAACTAGGTGTTACCTGCGCTATACTCTCCTCCAGTTTATAATATATTTGAAGGTTCAACTGAATGAACTGGAATTCTCCTCCAAATTCCGTTCACTTGGTACTCGAAGAAGACGCTGAAAGAGGAAACAGAGCAGAAAACTGGCTAAACCTCGAAGGAGTACCAGCTATCTGGAAGGGAGTAGGTGAATCTTACCGAAGAAAAACAAGAAGTCTGATTATCATTTTTAATAATTGCATTCACTTAACTGTAATATTATATCATAGTTATATACATAGGATTATGGACTCCATCATACATTAAATAACGATAAGTAAGTTATTATAGTTTCGTTTTTATATATTACATTGAATTAATTTCGATACATTCTGTGAAATACAGTTTTATTTCCTATCATTTTCATTTTTGAATGCAAAATAATTTTTGATTATCATTTCAGTATCTCTGTAATATTTGGTAATCAGATTCAAGCGTAAATTATTATATATTTGGAAACTATAAAATACTGAATTTTATCAATTTGCATCTAGATAAATGAATACTTATAACTGAATTCATTAAATATTAAATTTTGATTATCGAATTTTTCAAAAATATTGTTTTACAATTTATTGTTGTAATCGCCGAACTATTCACGTTCAAATGTTTAGCCTTAATATTCGTAAATAGTTTTCCGTCGATGGTCATTTCTTTAGCTGTGATAAGACTTTTTCCTTTAAATTTGCAATTAATAAATGAAATTTTGTTCCAAGTACTTGTACTTTTAGATGTTACCACACAAGAGTTCAGAGAAAGTTCCGTTGGGATTATTTAATTTAATATTCTTAGATCTATATTTTGTGTTTGTAGTTCAATATATAACAATGATTAAAGACCTTATAAAGCACTCAAATCTAATGATTCGCTATTTGTAATTATTAATTTAGCACTCTTAAATGCTTACTTATTTGGTAGACCAGTTAAAATACAGTTAATAAAATTAATTGTATTCCATTTTCCCTTAACACAACTTAAATCACAAATACAATTTCGCAAATTTGCAGTTTTCCTGCCAATCATATTAGGACTTTGTAAGACGGTTGAGAAATTGCTTGCATATATTTGCAAATCTCCACATACTAAATTAAATAAATGTTGTAAGTTATTGAATTAATTATTTTCTGATAAAGTTACAAGAATATTTTCAGCTCTAAAATCGTCAAAAAAATAGCCAGCAAAATCACACTAGAAAAATTAAACAGTTTCCCAATTGCCTTTCATTTTACTTAAATTTACTAATTAATTATTGATGGACAATTCTTTCAGTGTACTGGTTAAAATATTACAGTTTTGATAGTCAAAACTATTATTTTAATTGATTTAACAAGATAAATTATAATATTAGAGATTTATAATTTACCAAACTTGTATTGATACATCCTTTAATAGTATTGCTTTTACTTAACAATGTTCCATAAATTCTCCAATACATTCACATTATTAAAATTCAATTTTATTAAAACTACCTTTAAATTATGAAAGATCAACACAACAATTAAATATACAAACGTCTCTAGATTAATTTATAGTTTCATAATAGTCAAAAATACTACTTTTATTGAAACCTTTTATATTTAACGTTTGATTCAGAACTTATATATCTACTTAATTATGTTAATATGTTTCGGATAGTTCTAAAGATAATTACTCATCATTAGATATTATATCAAATGGCATTAATGAAGTGAAAATTATATTTAGGTGTATTTTAAATATTTTATTTATATTTTCAATAATGTAATGAGTAAAATGATGTTTATATTTAATTATATTTAACAACTAAAATCAATATTAATATAAATAAATTATTAAATTTTACACAATTGAGTCATCTTTGCGTTAAATAATTATAAATTGAAAAAATAATAATCAATCGTTAGCAAACACTTAAGATAACTAATTTATTAGCTTGTGTAAGCAGTTATATATCCGTATTTCTACTTATTTTACATATTATCGTTTAGTACTTATGTATTTTCTTTCTCTATCTATCATTTTGTTGTATACATCCACTTTTTGCACATTTTTCTTTTTGAATTAGAGATAATTATTGATTATTTGTTGTCCTACTTTGTCAAATATCTGGCAGCTTGTCATTTTTGGTAGCAATACGGCGCTAAATTTTTTAATGATGCAGTTTTTGATGGTCAAGTCAATTGCGTCGCTGGTTTCGCTAACATCAACAGTTGAGTTTAATATAGTGAGATTATTTGCTTTGGGGAGTAATTTATAAACTTTTGAGCTGGATATTATCATTGATTCCGCGATTATATTCGAACTGGCTAGTGCATCGTACTCGGACGAGTTGCTGTTAACGAATTTTGAGTGTATTGTTCCGCACAGCTCAATATTTTTGTACGTGCAGCAATTTAACGTGAGCACTTGCCAAATCCCGCTTGCCTGCGCCATATCAACTGCGCAGTTAGTGAGAATGACTTCTTTTGGCTGGTTGCATTTGTAAATATCATTTAAATTCACGTTTTGGTTACTAATTTGCATTTTTACTTTTGCTTTAATTCCAAATAGCGCTTCAATGTTCATTTTTCGGCTCCTTTCGTCAATAATGATCTGAAACGCACTATTATCAAACAGATCCTCTCCGTTTCCCGTTATTTCGCAGTTAGTGAATTTAATATTGTCCCAGTTTCCTTCCACTTCATTCAAGTTTATTTTTGTGGCTTCGAGTTGTGCGAATGTCTTTCCGCTCCTTTTGTTCGCGAGTTTTAAATCGAAGTTGAAGTTGTTTTGTTCGGATTGAACGAAAATGTGAAATTTTTCGAATTAAATGTTCCCCAATTCGGAAAAAGAATTCTTATTTGAAGCGGAAACGCACAAATCGATCGTTTTCGCGCTCAAGGGTTTAATTATTGAATTGATGAAAATGACGTTCTCGAGGTAAACGGAATTCCACGCACCACTCCAGGTTGAAAGATTTATGGTGAGATTCGCAAGTGAGAGATTGTTCAGAGTACAAGATAAGAGATTGCAATTGTAAAAATCAATATCTTTAACTGAAAGGATTTGAATGTCAAGATAATTTAATTGTAAAAGAAGTAATTGATTTACACTTAAAACAGAGTCGAGAATGCTCAGCTGATTAACCAACACGGTTGGTGAAAAATTTCCAATGCAAGTGCACTGATTTAACTAGAACTGCTTGAAACCGCCCTGAATTTGCGATAAATCAACTAGGCACCTGGTAAGAACCAAGTATTATGTTTTGCGGAATACTTCATAAAATTAGAACTCATTATTGCTGACTCCGTCTATACATATATTGCTGTATTCCTAATTCAAGCACCGCAAATCAATTTACTCGATTTCATCAGATTACCAAGCTAATTTTAAAATGCTGTGTTCATTTGTAACAATCGCAAAACTCATTTGCGGTGTGGAATAAAATTACTTACTATATTATATACATATTTATCAAAATTATTATATTGACCGAAAATGTACCAGAACAATTACTACATAACCTCGAATATATATATCGGCTCACTCTTTTGGTACATCTCAAAAACATCCATTCAATAATCAATTACTTCAATCACAAGAAACATTTAAAAATGATGTATTCGTTTTAACGCGTTCTTTACTCCTTTACATAAAGGACTCTATATTTTCAGTGTTAATTATTTGAGATGTCATCAAATTATATCAATTCAGAAATGAAAGTATTGTTTTATACTTTATCGTGTACCTCGAATAATAATAACATGACTCACTCAACAGCAACAATCCAACAATACATCTAAACGCAATAAATAAATATATACTAGTTATTTTACTATAGCTAAGTAATAATAATATATATTTCAATAATTCTTGTGGTTATATTCCAGTTTATTAAAATGGTTTTCATCTTTTTTCCAATCTAAGTGATTCTGCTTCCTCATTTATGTAACAGCTTTAATGTATTTACTTTGTGTGATTTAACATCTTTTTTAATATCAAGTAACTATTTTACTTTATTCTATGGTATGCAATGTGAACATATATACATAATATTAATAATATTACGTGTGTGTAGCGGTTTAATTAGTTTTTTACTATGATTTTAAGAGACATTTTAGATCTTTTTTGTAGAAAGTTAGTTTTTACATTAGTTGAATATTTAAAATCAGATTTTGTTTTATCTTATTGTGTTTTTAATATCGAATTGAACCACCCACCCTTATTCGAATACAGACACCCGAGCAGTTTTCAAAAATAGCTAGGGTGTCTATAAGTGAGAGCAAATCTGTCCCAGTTTGGTATATTTTATGTGTCAGATTTGGTTTTCCATTTCAGTTACAGACACCTTTTCCAGAAAATTTCTGAAAATTTTATCAAATTTTTTTATGTAAGTAGTTTCTTTATGTAATTTGCGTAGTAGCATATAATTTATATATATGGTCATACAAAGTTCAAAAGCTCAAAAAAATTTAGTAAATACAAAAGAGATTTACAATGTTCAATTCACTTACAACCCCTTTTGTAGTTCAGTTATAGACACCTTTACTATAAAAAATCGAAGGTGTCTGTGTCTGAGCACTTGGGGGTGGGTGTCTCAATTCGAGGTTATGTAGTATATATATATCGGCTCACTCTTTTGATCTAAAAATCATCTACTCAATAATCAGTTAATTCCATCAGAAATTATAATATAAAAGACTTACTTAAAAATTGGAACCAAAGAATATAACCTAAGAATATAAATATAATTATGTATAATCGTAAATTATTATTTAAGTTAAATAGCGTCATTATATTATGGTTACATAAATAATCGCATTGGTGCTATCAATGTCAATCCTTAAGGTTTATTATTATATTAGACAGCTATATTTGTACAATATATAACTTTAATATGCTATAATATACTAATTAACTAGCTAATATCTAAAAATAGTAATAAAATATCTTGAAATAATATTTAAATCAGATATAGATGATAAAATATAAATTTAGCTTTGAAGGGCATTCTATGAAGTGGATAACATATAATATTAATTATATTTATGTGAATATAGTAATATTAATTAATATTTAATAAATATTAATTTGCCAAATTGATCAAACGGCATCAATTTTGGTAATACAACAGGAAGAAAATTTACGCTTCCATGATCCTGGACGGTGTAACTACTGGTGGTGGCGAACACCTTTATGCGTTCATTCTCAAAACCAGAAACCACCTCCACTTTTTGGGAACCGCTCAAAATGAGACGGCAATGACAGCTAAGTGGTTAGCCTCCATTGTAAAGGAGAAAATTGAATGGTTGAAGACTACTTACAATATAGAAGTAATTTCCGTTGCATAAAATAACGCAGCCGTGATGGGACTCATGGTTAAGTACCTAAATGGGGAAGTGCATAATGCGCCATTTGAAGTGGTACAAAAACAATGCTTGCTAATAACAAGAAAGTGTTAAAACTACCATGTTTTGCACATACCCTATGCTTATGTTTGCGCTCTTACATAGATCACTTCAATACAAAAGGTTGGGTAGATGCTATAGCCAAAGCTAACCAGATCAAGGCGTAATATTGCGAAACAAGATAGACGTCCATGAATAACACTATTAATAAAATTAGAAGGTTCATACCAAACCTAGACTAAGTTCCTGAGAATCATTTCTAACACTGGGAACACATTCATCAAGACGCTGAGATTGTACGTATATTCACTCATGCCGTTTAGACAGTTGAAGGAGATTTTGTTGACTCATTCAAAGTTAAACAAACTATAATCAATATTAAATGTGCATTGGAAGCTATGAGAAATTCGGCTGGAAATTTACCAGAGAGAGCTAAATTCATGCTTATGACGTGAGGAGAGGTAGGAATATAATATATCTTCTCACTTTTAGATTGCAGATTTCCTTCGTGTTCTTGATCCACAATCAACTGACTACTTTTAAACTTTCAACGAAATTTGCGCTAATACCGGTAGTTTGATGCATAATGATTATTTAACTGGCAATTCGCTTGAAATATTTAGTAACGTGATTCAAGATAACTCGCATAACGTGCTTTGGTCATTGGAAATAAGTTAGGCAACAAATTAGATAACTATATTCACTATTTGGAATACATATTGTAAGACAATTCACAAATTATGGATTATTTAGCTTAGGTAGCTATCTTAGCCAGTAGCTCTGTCTCAATTGAACGTGTTTTCTCGTTCTTCCACAGGTAAACGTCTTACTTTTTACGTAGAGCTATCAGTTCAGCAACATTGAGTTCAATGGCCTACATTTATATTGAGGAAATGCATTTGTGGGATGGAAAGAATTATATTCGCACTGGATTGGATTAATTACTTTATGATGAAATGGATTTGGAAAAGAACATTATTCAAAATGACGATGAAGAAGAAGAAAGTGACTGGGTACACGATGATATCGATCTGGATGAGTGAAACTCAGTTATTAGTACAGTAGAACATTCATTTGCTACTGTTGCGCTGTTGGATTTCTTTCTCTTTTTCATAATATTATTAATCCGTATATAAGAATGGACTTTTGGCTTTTTGAGAAATACGAAAGGTGAACGGCTGATATACAAAAGTGAGATGTTTGGGTATATATGAATCGTTTTCTTTGTTATCGGCTGCTTGGGTTGTACGCCTAAAGGTACCTTGCTAACTCACGTTGTTAATGTACTACCCCTCTACCTTAAGATAATCTATAGCATGCCAACATATATCATCTCCAGTGTTAGAATTAACATAGTCCCAAAAGGCACTTACTCTCTACATTTCTAAACAACAAGTATTTGCATAACTTTCTTCAGTAAGATCCGCACTGGTAAATATAAACAATATATCATTGCTTAACTCCCACATAGATTAGCATTCCTCCTAAGTTATCAACATTCAGCTATATATTCCAACTTATCTGGTGTGTTGTTAAAGTTGTTCATAAGCTAAGTTTAAGCGAACACCAATTCTATTGGATAGCTGGAAAGAGCAAATAACCTTATGCTTTTGAACTTCATTGATAGATCAATTGCTTTTATAGTATAAACAATGAAATCTTCCAACCACGAATTTGCAAAACCTGTTAAAACTGTTACACCCTTTGCCTTTTGATAATTTATGGTATCTTCGTTGTCAGAGAATGAGACAAAGGGCTGTCCATACTGAAATAGTTTAACAGCGACGGAGAAAAAGAGAACATGGATTTTCTGGTAACATATGAATTCAACTTTGTGAAACATCAGTGTTAATGTAAAGTGAAGTAGAAACCAACAACATAGCCTTGCTTTCTTAAGACAAATCAAGCTAGAAATAATTTTGAGTAAATTATTCTCCGTTTAACACTGAATGTTGAAATCTGGTTAGATACTTTAAATATGACGTTTTCAGAAGAGTCTAAGCTCATAGTATACAGCATACTACAATATCCGATTGCCTTTGTCTTGTGATAACTTTGAAGATACTCTTCTTATTCATGAATAACTTTGCTATAAAGGAAGTAGAGTGGTGAAATATTGTAATATTATGACATTTAAATTAAGTTAATAGATTTTTCACACCAATATGTAGTCCAAAACCTAAAATCTGGACATTTTCCATAGAATCTCAGTCTTAGGACAAATTTAGATCAGATTTCACTAGATTATCACATTTTCCATGAAAGATCCGTTTTTTGAATCACAACATGCAAAATACCGATACTCTCCAACTGTCTACTCTTATATCCGTATTTCTAGGTTCCGCTTAAAAGGCATCCGCATTTCCCTATTCTAAAAATAGCATCCGCTGAGGTTTGTTCCAAGTCGTATTTAGTACGGATTTCACATCAAATGGTGCGCCTTATTTTTCTCACTCGCTCATGTTCCATGTCTTCAATTGTCGACGGTTACTCCGAGCCCGTCCGATCCAGCGTTGCCTTGGGCTTCGCCTTCTTGCCTTGCTCCCACACCCTTTATTAATATTAGGAATTTTTCTTTAACCAGCTGTTGAACAACCCCCGTCACCTGCAAGACTGCAAGAAACTTTTCCACTTCAGAGCTCTTCTTATCCCTAAGAAGACAGGTGGCTTCAGGCCAGTTAGTTGCGAATCAATGATTCTAGCTGTATTTTCTTCGTGTTTAAAAACGAGGTTGATGCAACAGACCAAAATACACGATCAACAATTCTGTTTCAAGAGCGGGGGTATTACTCACGCTCTCGCAAGGGTCGAATCCTTCAAAGCTCAAGGAAAAACGCTAACTCTGGCCGATTGTACAAATGCGTACTAAGTTATTGATTAAAACGCGTTAATTCACTCCTTACAATTGAACGGGGTTAATTCACTCTTTGTTGAGTACTACCGCACCTACTTAGACACGCGGAGCTGCAAATACGCAGATAATATAACCTCTGGCTGTCCCGCTCTGGCTTTTGCCGGTTTTCTAACAGATGTAATCGCTGCTATGGAAGCCAAAGGGTACCAACTCACCGTTTTCGCTGATGACATCCAAATAAGCCACGACCAGAACGTCGACAAGGACGTGGTGCTTTTGAAACTCGTAGCAGGATGGAGGTGAAATCACCTTCTTGGGTCAAACATTTTCCCAAAGTTCAACCGTCTCTCTCGCAGAGCGCATGACAGCAAAAATTGATAAATGTCTTAAAGTTTTGGACGCCTCCCCGATCACAAACCACTAGAAGTATCTTCTCTTGCGTTCGGTGGCTCTCCCCAAGGTCAACTACGCACCGCTAGTCGACTTCGCACCCAAGATTCCCTAAGATGGTTTTGGAAACTAGTACGGTCTTATCGACTAGAAGGTTTTCAAATACGCAAGCGATCTCTTCGCCGTCAAGGACTTGTCTGAGACGGAGTAAGCCGATTTCTTCACAAATTCTGCTTCGAAGGGCGGACTAGAAATGGTCGTGCCCTCATTATACTACGACTTCATGTAAGCCTAGTAAAAAGCGGTTCTTGATGGGAAGTGCGGCGTCTTCAAAGCTTTGTGGAAAGAATACCTCAACGCCCTTCAGGATCACCCTGGAGTACCGGCCATTGGCTATGCCATCAACAATTTTACTTATCTGACTGATAATGAACTCTTCGACCTAATAAAACACCGATTTTAGGTTTTAAACAAAGAGCTCGACTCGGAAAGCAAGTGTTTGTTATGTGGATAAAGAAAATGACCGCCCAACACGAAATCAGATGCAACCGAAACGCCGGAATCAGAACAGTGCGCCATGACTACATGGTGAACCGTATCCTGACCAAGATAGACCATCATTGTCACCCTCGCCCGGTCGACAAAGCCCATGGTAACCTACCCTCATCCGACAAATTGGAGAAACCTGATATAGAGTTCCAATACAAAAACGCAACCTATGTCCTTGATGTCACGTTCGCTGTCGAAGCAAATATATGCAACGCGTTCAAGGGGCACGTATGGCGATAATCGGGTGATTCCACTCGTTCTTCGTTACAACGGCACTGTGTACGAGAAATCCATGAACATGCTAACAACATTCCTGCCAGAGATCACGGACTCCTTCCTAAGCAAACACTGCTGCCTTGCAGTGGCGCGCGCTAACGAAGAAGCCAAGCTGGTAGGTAGGTAGGTACCTCAATAGTAGGTACCTCAATAGTGTCGAAAAATGGCTACATGGCCTTCAAATCAAAGTACGAAGTCACTAGATGTTGCAAGAAATTCGGGCTGTGTATTGAATTTTGCAAACAAACTGTTTTCAAGCGCAAGACCTACATTTCAGAAATGTTCTTACAATATTACAAATATGTTCTTAGGCTATCGATATGCTAACGAAGAAGCCAAGCTGCATTACACCAGCTTAATCACTAATGCTCTACATGAAGGCACTATCGCGATGAAGTAAGGTTAGTGAGACCGTCAAGCTACCGGAAGAAGGGCACCACGAGCGCCGCCAGGCCTCGAGGGTGTGGGAGCAAGGCAAGAAGGCGAAGCCCAAGGCAACGCTGGATCGGACGGGCTCGGAGTAACCGTCGACAATTGAAGACATGGAACATGAGCGAGTGAGAAAGATTTTAACCTTGAGTTATACAGTATAACTTAACTCAAGATTCTTAATCTATCAGAAAATAAGATCAAAAACCTGCAACCTCTAAAAGGACTCACTAATCTTACTTCTCTCAATTTATCTTCAAATATAATTCAAAAAGAACAGCTGAGAGATCTCATCTCGTGAATCTCACAACTTTTTGGTTATCAGAAAATTATATTATAGACGAGCCACTAACCTTTCAATTTATTATAATAAGATTGAAAACGTTGAGCACCAAAGGTACAAACCTTAACTAACGATATAAATAATATTCAAAATTCGGAGCCACTGAAAGGAAATTTGAAATTTATGGTTAAAAGAACATTAACTAGTAACAAGAATAACGTTATATATTATAAAGAGGATATTAACTTTAAATTTGAGAGCTCAGCATTACGAGTGATCGCAACAAATAGAATATGTATTCTTTTAATTCTCTACCTATATATAGCATATAACTTATCGTTTTAAAACGAGAAGGAGAAATAATAATTATCCAATTTGCAACTCTTGTATAAATATAATAATAACATTCTGCGATATTCTTAATCCGTGTTGGCCAGTAATATCTCGTTAATCGGTTAGTTTGTAATTGACTCCAAACAACCTGTGATTGGCGAGGCCGAGAGAAACGAACTTCTGAAGGTGTTCATGATGCGTCCA
The DNA here is from genome assembly GCA_963988835.1 of Hexamita inflata. Lineage (NCBI taxonomy): Eukaryota > Fornicata > Diplomonadida > Hexamitidae > Hexamita > Hexamita inflata. Next base: position 249,359 of record CAXDID010001223.1, read on the forward strand.
GTCTGCTTGTACTACCCAACCGGGTGCCTTCCAGAAGAGATCGCCAGAGACACCTTCAAGTACATGTGAGGTCTTTTGATATTCATTTTGAAAAATTCATTTAATGTAATCTGGCATAGCTATTGGAGATTGGGAAGGTAGGGTGTACCTGTGTTGGTGTAAGTTGGCTTTCGTTGCCAGTTAAGCGGTGTTGCGTAGTAGTTTGTGTTTGTTGATGGTTGGTGGTGCACTTTTGGTCGGTTGGCTTTTTGTGATTGTTTATTTAGCGTTATGTTAGATTAGTTGGTTTATTTTCATGATGTTTAGTGTTGGGAAGATTCCTTCTTTCAAAGTAAGTTTAACTATATTTTCACCTTCAGATATAAGGTGGCGACCTTGGATTATGGTGAATAAAGAGAATAGCGTGGGATACTTGTTATTCAGAAATGTGCTGTAACATGTATTATAAATATAATGACTCACTTCAGTACTTTGTCGTCGACGTAACCGATGAGAACTCTCACTGATGCATTTCCAAACGCACCTCTGGATAGACTATAACTGGAAAAGAATGAACATTCGTTGTTCACAAAAAGAAAGCAGTTCATTCGTGATTAAAGCTTCGCAGCCGAGCTAGACCAAATTGAATGAGTCACATCTTATTATTTATTGTTTAATACAATAAAAGAAACAAAGATGCAAACAATTTTAATTAACTGTCTATTAACCACAAGAATTATTAGATTATATATTATTTATACAAACATTGGTGTCATTAGCATTTGTTAGTATTTTTGTGCACAGGTTTTATGTATTCTCAATGTTCACAACTTTGGAAAATTATTCTTAAATTCTGAGTGATTCTAACTGAGAGATATTTGCATATCTCAAAATCACATTTGAAAACGAATACTCTGTAGTGTTGGCAGCTATATTTATAAATATAAATAAAATACTGTATTTTATACAGAGATAAATTTAAATGATATTTCTATATTTACAAATTTAGACGATTTTTCATACTGAAAGCTAGTATTATTTTTGTGTTTCAGTAACTATACCGCACTTAATAATTCAGAATTATCAGCCAAACTCGGTTAAAAATTTCAATGTTATCCTGAAACCCTGTATCACTGGGTAATAACCGCAGGTTTAAAAATTATTATATATTTTCCTATGTATTCAATTTATACTATTATAAATCTAGTATAACTCTGTATGTAATTGCGGTTATTCTAATATTTATAATATTAATAATAACACTGGAATTACCAAAGAGTTACCGAGTTCAATGTAGAAGTTGAAATATATTTTAGCATTATTATTACAGTTCTAATGTATGAAATACTTTGGAGGCACACGAATATTAGATACAAAATTTTCAATCAATTGTAGCAACTTCAATGAACTGGCGATTCCCAAAGTAATATTAATAATATTACGTATATATGTTTACTTTACATACCATAAGATTTAGTAAAATAGTTACTTGATATAAAAAAGATGTTAAATCACACATAGTAAATACATTAAAGCTGTTACATAAATGAGGAAGCAGAATCACTTAGATTGGAAAAAAGATGAAAACCATTTTAATTAACTGGAAATTCACTAACCACGAGAATTATTTGAATATATATTATTTAATCTTGGTTATATTAAAATAACTAATTTATATTAAATGTGTTTAGATGTATTGTTGGATTGTTGCTGTTGAGTGAGTCATGTTATTAATAGTGGTAAGAAACTTGTATAATGTGGTTGCAACATATAATATTTTGACGACATTCAATTACCAAATCTCGAAGTGTTTAAACTTTATGAAGACTTAATATAATAACTCACTTAACTATAACCTTGTTATCAGTACTAAGGTTCAATTTAATCATTCCATCTTCATCTCATAAATCATGACAATGCACAAATCCAAGCTTAATACTTTAATAATCGAATTGAAATATAAATTTAAACATAAATACAATGCACCAATCTACACTTAGTTACACAATAACGCTACCGCTAAACTAATCTTAATATCATACCTCATCTTCTAGGATTGTCACTCTAAATAGCCTCCTCAGACAACTTAAGTTAGTTCGGCACTTGAACTAACATTATTGACCTCGGAAGTTATCTTTGTAACTATCTTTGGGATGGCTATTATGAATCTTGGGACTAGCGTATCAGCGGCAACGCGTAGTGCTTCTAAGTTTAAATCGGGGAACAAAGTCATAAATCTTTAATCAGTTTCTTCCTGTTCAGGTTCATTTACTCTCTGCAATATATTAACTGCAAAAATCTGTGTTGTAACTTTATGTTTACGTTGTTGGTGCCTTATCATACACTGAATATTTATTGGAGTCGATTTCTTCAACTACAGCCGGTATAAAAGATACTAAATTTAGTGCATTTTAATATTTTGGACTGGAGTAGAGTGGTAATATAAAAATATTATATAATAAATTCCTCTTATCTGTTGGGAAGATTCCTTCTTTCAAAGTAAGTTTAACTATATTTTCACCTTCAGATATAAGGTGGCGACCTTGGATTATGGTGAATAAAGAGAATAGCGTGGGATACTTGTTATTCAGAAATGTGCTGTAACATGTATTATAAATATAATGACTCACTTCAGTACTTTGTCGTCGACGTAACCGATGAGAACTCTCACTGATGCATTTCCAAACGCACCTCTGGATAGACTATAACTGGAAAAGAATGAACATTCGTTGTTCACAAAAAGAAAGCAGTTCATTCGTGATTAAAGCTTCGCAGCCGAGCTAGACCAAATTGAATGAGTCACATCTTATTATTTATTGTTTAATACAATAAAAGAAACAAAGATGCAAACAATTTTAATTAACTGTCTATTAACCACAAGAATTATTAGATTATATATTATTTATACAAACATTGGTGTCATTAGCATTTGTTAGTATTTTTGTGCACAGGTTTTATGTATTCTCAATGTTCACAACTTTGGAAAATTATTCTTAAATTCTGAGTGATTCTAACTGAGAGATATTTGCATATCTCAAAATCACATTTGAAAACGAATACTCTGTAGTGTTGGCAGCTATATTTATAAATATAAATAAAATACTGTATTTTATACAGAGATAAATTTAAATGATATTTCTATATTTACAAATTTAGACGATTTTTCATACTGAAAGCTAGTATTATTTTTGTGTTTCAGTAACTATACCGCACTTAATAATTCAGAATTATCAGCCAAACTCGGTTAAAAATTTCAATGTTATCCTGAAACCCTGTATCACTGGGTAATAACCGCAGGTTTAAAAATTATTATATATTTTCCTATGTATTCAATTTATACTATTATAAATCTAGTATAACTCTGTATGTAATTGCGGTTATTCTAATATTTATAATATTAATAATAACACTGGAATTACCAAAGAGTTACCGAGTTCAATGTAGAAGTTGAAATATATTTTAGCATTATTATTACAGTTCTAATGTATGAAATACTTTGGAGGCACACGAATATTAGATACAAAATTTTCAATCAATTGTAGCAACTTCAATGAACTGGCGATTCCCAAAGTAATATTAATAATATTACGTATATATGTTTACTTTACATACCATAAGATTTAGTAAAATAGTTACTTGATATAAAAAAGATGTTAAATCACACATAGTAAATACATTAAAGCTGTTACATAAATGAGGAAGCAGAATCACTTAGATTGGAAAAAAGATGAAAACCATTTTAATTAACTGGAAATTCACTAACCACGAGAATTATTTGAATATATATTATTTAATCTTGGTTATATTAAAATAACTAATTTATATTAAATGTGTTTAGATGTATTGTTGGATTGTTGCTGTTGAGTGAGTCATGTTATTAATAGTGGTAAGAAACTTGTATAATGTGGTTGCAACATATAATATTTTGACGACATTCAATTACCAAATCTCGAAGTGTTTAAACTTTATGAAGACTTAATATAATAACTCACTTAACTATAACCTTGTTATCAGTACTAAGGTTCAATTTAATCATTCCATCTTCATCTCATAAATCATGACAATGCACAAATCCAAGCTTAATACTTTAATAATCGAATTGAAATATAAATTTAAACATAAATACAATGCACCAATCTACACTTAGTTACACAATAACGCTACCGCTAAACTAATCTTAATATCATACCTCATCTTCTAGGATTGTCACTCTAAATAGCCTCCTCAGACAACTTAAGTTAGTTCGGCACTTGAACTAACATTATTGACCTCGGAAGTTATCTTTGTAACTATCTTTGGGATGGCTATTATGAATCTTGGGACTAGCGTATCAGCGGCAACGCGTAGTGCTTCTAAGTTTAAATCGGGGAACAAAGTCATAAATCTTTAATCAGTTTCTTCCTGTTCAGGTTCATTTACTCTCTGCAATATATTAACTGCAAAAATCTGTGTTGTAACTTTATGTTTACGTTGTTGGTGCCTTATCATACACTGAATATTTATTGGAGTCGATTTCTTCAACTACAGCCGGTATAAAAGATACTAAATTTAGTGCATTTTAATATTTTGGACTGGAGTAGAGTGGTAATATAAAAATATTATATAATAAATTCCTCTTATCTGTTGGGAAGATTCCTTCTTTCAAAGTAAGTTTAACTATATTTTCACCTTCAGATATAAGGTGGCGACCTTGGATTATGGTGAATAAAGAGAATAGCGTGGGATACTTGTTATTCAGAAATGTGCTGTAACATGTATTATAAATATAATGACTCACTTCAGTACTTTGTCGTCGACGTAACCGATGAGAACTCTCACTGATGCATTTCCAAACGCACCTCTGGATAGACTATAACTGGAAAAGAATGAACATTCGTTGTTCACAAAAAGAAAGCAGTTCATTCGTGATTAAAGCTTCGCAGCCGAGCTAGACCAAATTGAATGAGTCACATCTTATTATTTATTGTTTAATACAATAAAAGAAACAAAGATGCAAACAATTTTAATTAACTGTCTATTAACCACAAGAATTATTAGATTATATATTATTTATACAAACATTGGTGTCATTAGCATTTGTTAGTATTTTTGTGCACAGGTTTTATGTATTCTCAATGTTCACAACTTTGGAAAATTATTCTTAAATTCTGAGTGATTCTAACTGAGAGATATTTGCATATCTCAAAATCACATTTGAAAACGAATACTCTGTAGTGTTGGCAGCTATATTTATAAATATAAATAAAATACTGTATTTTATACAGAGATAAATTTAAATGATATTTCTATATTTACAAATTTAACTTGATTCATGTTATATTTATGTTCGATTCAAAAATATCTGTATATACAAATTTGTTATCTCAAATAACACCATAAAGTCAAAGTATAAAATTTTAATTCTTTTCACTCAACACCCGATTATTGATAACGCATTTGATAACAGTGGGCAGTCATATTGCAAGACGGCGTTTATATAATTGAAGATAGAAGAAGAATTTGAGAAAACAAATTAATTTGAACCACCATAACCTAAAACGATTCCAAAATAACTTGATGCGGTTATGCGAACCTATTATATTTTCGAACTGGTTAATTTTACAACCGAACTGTAAGAAATACCAATAAATACCCCAATAAACTAACCATATGACGAACTAATATTACAGCCAACAATGCTTACGTTTTAAATTTAAATGTTTACTGATTGTAATTATCCGAATATTATTCCAGTATAGTACAAATAACTCGTACTAATTACAGTTCTGGTATTCACTTGATTCAGTGATGTATTTGAATTTGTGTAACCTATTAACCCAACAGAATATAAATATTGAGAACTAGTAGTTTTCTATTACTGACACAAATTTGTTACTGTAATGGCACTCGTAGCTTATTATCCGTATCCAATGATAAATCCAAATTATTCCGAAATAGCAGTGTTTATCTATTAGTAACAATCTGTAATCACATTACTAATTGTAATTTTAGAAGATTATAAGATGTTTGCCACTATTCCACCAAACTACCACCAATTTGAACCTGAAGAGCTGATTGATGTTAAAATTTGTGTGTTAGAACTATTTCCAATAACAATAGCAACATTACTAACTGTGAACTCAGCTGAAGCAGCGGAACCAAATAAGTAAGAAGAGCAGTTTCCAACATTATATACAGTTGGCTTGAAACTAACCTGGCTTATATTACCTGTTGCAGAAATTGTTAAAGCAATCATGGCAACTATATTCGTGCATTAATATGTTCCTGAAACTTGATACCCTGTAATGTTCATGGTACCACTAACCGTGTTTATTAAAGCTATGCTTCCACTAGACATTTAGAATTTTAAGTTAACAAATAAGGTGCTAATTTTTGTGTTTGATAAAGAAGCGACTAGAATATTCACATATTAATTTACAGATATCTAACTTCCAGTTTTTGAAACGATACTCATTTTGTTAATATTCAAAGTTGTTGTTGTGTTAGGTACTAATATTGAACCACTTGTCATTGTTTGTGTTGCTAATTGTATTTTAATATTTGTGAAATCTTTCTAACTTTAAAATAAAGGATTAATTGTGGAGAAAACATTATCTGAAATATCAATAAAAGCATCTTAAATAGTTTTAGTGGCAGCGAATATTTAATATTAACTGAAACTTAGTGGTGTTGTCAATTAATTAGTAGCTGTTTAAATATCGAATGTGGTGACTGAAACGCCTAATCCGCACTGGAATGTATTATCTGTACTGTTAATTATAACTACAACCTAACACTAATTATTAACCACAGGTTACCCAGATGGGCATGCGCACACTCCAGATTACATTGTTTATCCACTAATAATGCAAGTGCAAATACTATTAATCACATTTGAGTTTTCAGGGCAAACACAAACATTATTTTGAACCACTGCATACGTATTAATGCATTAGCACACACCGTTAATTTACTTTTGGCCTTAAATTGTGCAACTATTTTAAACGCAAGATCCGTTTATAAATTATCCGGCTGAGTTAGTGCAGTTTATTTACTGAACCAGACTTGTTATAATATCTTGCATTTATTCTTCTCTTTTTGAATAGTTAATTTTAAGGTCGTTTATAGTTAAGTTCAATGTAGCTATAGTTGATGTAAAGTTCTGCTAAAGAGCAGAAATATTCTATTGTACAATATGTGTCAAGCTGCTTATGTTATTATATATTCTCCAGTCTAAAATAGTTGAGTTTTAGAAAATATATTTATCCAAATTTATTTGGTTAGTATTGATTTTATTGGATAACAAAGTCGCATTGTTGAATATTCTATTATCTAAAATATCTGAGATTGATTGCAAATTAACTTGAGATAAAGAATAATTTGATGCAATATAGTTTTCTAGAACTGATTGAGTATTTTATAATTAAGAAAATACACTTCTATCCAGTTCAAAAACACTATTTTCAACATTTTCAACACGTTACTATAATCTGGTATTTTCAACTTAAGCGGTGTGTATTTCTTGAATTATGTTAACACAAATCGATTAGTCAAGTATATAGCCGTGATCACAAATGCATTAATTATCATAAAATATAAATGGATGTACACATAATAATAGAAAATTATTTACTAATTATCCATGAACTAAAGATTCAATACAAATTCCATATACAACATTTAATTCACCGCATAGATCGCATAGCAATATTGCATTTATTTACAACGATAGGCTTTGATTACCTAATGCAGATATATTTTAAACGCAAACAAAGAAGTTAGTTATATTTAGAGAAAGAATTGGTAATACAATTATAGACGCAACATAGCCGTTATAATCGCTGTTAACCAAGTTACTTCCAGTTAACTTACAATCAAATATTGTTAAGTTAATTTTTTGATTTACTTGATTTATAATTCCAGAAGAGTTAGAGCTAGTCATTCTATACTAAATAAATGATTGTTTAATTAATAAAGATTTTTATGCTTCAATAATTATTCCAGATAATTATTTTCCTGTTGCAATAAAGATAAGCGTACAATCAAATAGGTAAACATTGCATTTTATACATATTAGAGCGCCTTAAAATACTTCAAATTTCAAATCTATGTTAATGTATGAATCCTTTATGTTTTATTCCTCACTAATTAACCCAAATAAACTGAAATATTGTATGTTATAATTATATACTTAAATTTCAATTGTGGATTACTGAGTGTAATCACTGTATAAAAATATCTATGTATTTTACTTTTATGACAAGTAAACTTCATTAATTAGTATTATATTATTTATATTTTTAGATTTTTTACAATAGTTATATTAATCATTGTTAATCATAATATTATTTTAACATTTTGATTATTAGTTATAATTAGTTAATTGTTTAACAAATATTATAGAAGCCAACATTATTTAAGAATAATGAGGTAATAAAATATGATTAGATTTCGAATCTCAATACATTACTCTTTATATCTCTTTATCTTAACGAAGTTTAATAAGAAATGATCAAAAAGCTAAGGAAGCAATAATCCTGATACCTTTGGCGTATTTGTGATCTTAATCATAAAAGATGTGAATAAATATATATAATCCACGACAAATAAAATTTAATTTCACTCCAAAACTAATATGAGAAGTTCAAATTTCGCAATTTTCAAATTCCATAAAGCGAGGTCTCTGGTAAAATTTTATCATTATAAAGGCTGAAACGGTCACCAAAGTTATAATACGTTATTTACTATAACATAAAATGTACATCTTACTAATTACAAAATCGATTTTGATGAATTCAAAGAAATATTTGCCTTTAATTCTTGCCCGCCATAAAATACATATATGGCACGACAACTCTTGATAAACAAAGAATTAGCTCTATTAAAGCTAATTGAAAGTTTCATAATTATTTTGTCCTAAAAGAGAGCAAAATTAATATAGAAAGTAACTATAAAGTCAATTACCCAGATCATTGTTATATCTAACCCCACGTATAAGTTTCATTTTGGTCAAGTCTTAGGCTTAATGAAAAAATTATATACTTCATTATTTGAACTAATGCTGAATTACAAAAAAGAAAATTTTAGATATTTAAAAATTAATCCGTAGATTAATTAGGTCATTATTGAAGAACAAAATAGAGAAACAAGTTTAGTTTAAGTTTACTCTATTTAGAACTAAGATAGAAATTAACGAATTTGTGAATTCAAGTTTTGTTTATAATAGTTTGTTATAGTTTGTTTATAATAGAGTTAGATAATTTTTAATAATATAATAATATAATTTTGTAACTTCTACATATTCTTCTAACAATTATTTAAATAAATATTTTATATTTGAGAATTTGAAAAAATTTGTGGCATTTTTCATTGAAATTATAGCACTTGAGCTGAAATATAATATGTACAGGCTAACGTGTAATATAATTCAATATTATACTATAGATATTATATACGTAGTATCATATATAAATATTATCTCAACAAATACTAAGATTAAAAAATAAGAAATTTGCTGTTATTTTGAATAACTGAATTTTAAATAACTATAGTAGGTGACTTTAGTTGCAGTATTTATTATTATACTTAATATCTATTTCAATATTAGTATTATTACTAATTTAGATGGTGTTAGTGCTATTAATTATACTTGGTGAAAAACACTAATTTTTAAAGTTAACACATGTTAACACTTCATTCCTGTGTTTCTTGTTGCATATTTATAATTATGGTACATATGTATAAATCAACGCAGGTGGATTCCCATATAGATCGGCTTGCACGAAGCAGCTGCGTTACGCCCATGGAAGCTTGTACCTGAGTCGTTGTTTTGGCTGCGGAGGTACGCCTAACATACATAGGTGTATCTAAAACTAATGATCATTCGCGTGTGGATGCGTATCAGAGTCGTTGGTTGCTTTGGTTGCGGAGCTGCGCCTGTTGTATATAAGTGAATCTGAAACTTATGATCATAAACATGAAATGTGAAGGTTGCGAGTTGTTTTGTGTTAGAAATACATCTCATATGAAGTGTAACTATAAGATATTAGAGAGCGTTGACAAAGCCTGATTTTTGTGAAATTAGTAAATTATCTTTATGGTAACTTATTTGTATGACAACTTTTTATTAATTATGAATTATAACATATAATAAATGACTCGTTTAACCGATATAAACAATATATAAATTATACTAGATTTCAGTATTAATTACTATACGTATGTGTATTTACAAATAAATACAAATTAAAGTTATATTTTATTAGTAATTAATCATATAATTATTTATTATTTTTGTAAATATGTAGTGTCAATACTCTAGCATATCCGTTTCAAATCTGAGGTTTTTGAGAATAATTAAATTTCTTGGCTATATCACCAAAATAGCGAATTATGGTGAATAGAGAGAATAGCGTGATATTTGTTATTCAGAAATGTGCTCTAACATGTGTTATAAATATAATGACTCGCGTAACCTTATCATCAGTACTTTGTCAACATAACCGATGAGAACTCTCACTAATACGTTTCCAAATGCACCTCTGGATAGACTTTAACTGGAAAAGAATGAACATTCGTTGTTCACAAAAAGAAAGCATCGCGAGATCGTGCAACGTGATTAAAGCTTCGCAGCCGAACCAAATTGAATCACATCTTATTCACACTTAGTTACACAATAACGCTACCACAAAACTAATCTTAATATCATTCCTCATCTTGTAGGAAGAACACTGAAACGCTGACATTATTACATTATATTTCAATAATGTTGTTAATACAACGATAAAAAGTAGTCTAAATCATTAGCTACAATATATATTAGAGATTAGTGTATTCCTCACGTCATGTACTAAACTGCAATGTTATCCATTCTTCTACGGTATAGATACAATTTATTATAGTTTGAAAATAAATTATGATTGTTTTAAAATGGCTTTAAAATATAGAATTAATTGCTTTATACTTGTAATAAAATATATTCCGTCTGTTCTTTACCTTAATTTACTACCACATCAGTTGATGAACGGTTGATGAATTTACGTTTTTAGAACGCCTTTAAGATCAATATTAAGTTAGTCTGGGCTAATTGGCGACTTTGGTAGGTCTTTAATGTTAACAGAGACTGTTAGGGTAGACCTATCACAGTATTATTAATTTATAACTGACAATATTTTATATTTTTACAAATAGTGTTTCGCTTAATAAAATGGTTTACTAATCTATTAAATTTTGTGCATTCTGGTGCATCTAAATTCTTATTTTAATAAACTGCTTACTGATATTCTATGTTGTTTAAATTGTTTAACTGCAGAGGTTTATTAATAAATTATACTTTATATAACATCACTTTTAATATCCTAACAAAATTATATATGAAAACAACAAATACCTAACTGAGATTTTGTGAGATTTTTCATCTTATATCAGAATAGCAATTTAAAGTACTGAGAAAACATTGAAAATTTAATATTAAAATACTAATAAATTCAAATTACAGATAAAATTAATTCTATTAACAACTTTATATATTTTTAGAGCTGTATTTATAAATAGAAGTAACTTAATATTAAAATAAACTTTTAAATTTAAATGGTATTTATGAATCTACACAAATGTTCCAATTGTATATTATTTATTTTAAATATTGATTACTACAATACTTTACCACTCTTTTCAAATGCAGAACGCCAAGTCTTAACAAATGTAAGTCTTACAACCACTGGAGCCAGGCGGAAACGCGGTATCTGATGACCTCCGTCAAAAACTACAAGAACAGAAAGATAGACTGAATCCAAATCCAGCAGAACCTGCCAGACAGAACCGTCCTCCAGTGCAACAAACAAACTAACACCCAGAAGTACGAGCTAGCTTACCTGCTGTCGCGCTACGACGCCACCCAAGTCGCATACAAGCTGCTGGAGTTCTGCACGAAGAAGGAGACGATAAGCGACGTCAAAGACCCGAAGTAGAAACAGTACATGAACAACCTCGAGGCCGATTTCCTGATGAATATCTACTAACTGGAGCGGGAAAGCTCTTTCTTTCCGTTCAACTTCCAGCTGCTGGGGCTGCTCCAGGAAATGATCCTGATCTACAACAGGCTTAGATTGGACTATCCCAGTTCGCGGGAACCAGCTTCCACGAAGCAACAACAAATCGACTCGCTAGCGAGTTTCATGAAAAGCATCGACAGCGACTCGCTGCTGAAGAAGTTGCAAATACTTCTTGCAAAATTAAAGTGAATCTTTGTTCCCATATATCTCTCTTAATATGTGTTTTTGGGAGTTGTGCAATGTTATTTAATTAAAGACGCAAAATCTATAGAGATGATTATAACACTTATATTTTAACACTTGATTCGCTATAGAAAATATCATTATATAGTATATTATAGTATATTATATAGTACTCGAATAACCCTAACATTATCAACAATTGTTAATGCAAATCAAATCAATAAATAATAACAGATAACGATAGATAACGTCTTCAATGTTCTATACTTCTTACAAGCGTTTGATTTTCTAAATGAATATCTCGCATAGAGGTCGGTTAGTGTTTGAGTTAGTTGTCTCGTTGACTGGAATACTACTAAATTCCTCTGTTTGATCAATTTCCTATATGTTTAGTTCTGTTGGTTGATCTTGTGCTTTTCTAGTATTTTTCCTGAAAACATAGTCTGTTTGTTCTCTGTAGTTAGACAGGATTCCAACTTACTGGTATAACCATGACTCTTCGATACCTACTTGTCGAAGTGCGGCTAATGGTTCTGGATGGACCGTCGTATCTTTTCCGATAATAATTGGGTCCAAGTAACAGTTTCCGTTTGAAAATGCTTTTTCACAGCGAAGTATCTCTCGGTGTCCCAGATATGCCTATATCAAAGAACTGCTATTTGCTGTCTTTAATGAAAGATATGTCGGCTTTATACCTTTGGTCAGTTCTGTTGTTATTATTCTTGCTAACTTCTTTGACTTCTCTAAATTTACCGGCTGTTAGCTCTTCTGATCATATTTCTGGTCATATTATCTTGAAATCACAGCAATTATTCTATATAATGTAACCAATTTAAAAAGCTACTAGAATTCGTCATTTAAAGTTGAAAGAATGGTAAGTGCTGTAGACATCTGTAGTTAGAAAAATGGTAACTTCGAAGTATAAATCAACTTTAACTGCACTTTGTAATCAGATAGTATCTATGGCGTATTAAAACCACACGATAAGATTGTTTTATGCAGACACCATATGTTAAAACGTATTTTCTGGTTTGTCTATCTCGATTTGTGGCTTGATTTTAATATTAATGACGGTTCGACTACTTATAACTGATATCAAGGAGATCATTGACTACATCTAGTAATAGGAGGTAGCTATGTTTGGCATTTGATCATCGAATCTTCGCAATGACATTCCTACGTAGTTATGTTGCAGCTTGAACGCTTACAAGCTATAATATAAGAAGGTTATTTGCACAAGGGGTGCTTCAAGTTCATCCTTAATTTTGTATTTTTTGATTTTTAGCCAATAATTAATTTTTCCATCAACAAATAAAAACTAGTTAATGTTGAACAAAATAGCAACGACAACAAATTTAATTACTTAATTACATAACTGTAATCTGAATATTTATATAATATCAGAGCAAATCGATATAACTTATATATTTAAAGAGTTAAAAATAGAAGGTACCATATGGTACAACACTTTAGTGTTAGGTATGATCTTTAAAGTTATATATCCCACTCACTTATCTTTCGTTTATACTTGCATAGTCTAATAACATATCTTCGAGGGTAATGTAAATTTTTTTAATACATTAAGGTAATTAGATAGGTTTGTAGATTACAGAAGAATTAAATATAGAATATTATTATACTAATAGTTTATCTTTGCATATTAACCAAAATAATGATGTATATATGAAACTGTTTATATTTATATTTCACATATGGCCTATAACCTATAATAAATTGCTTATCATAATATTGAGTATTGTCACTATGTTCATAATATTTTCTTCATATTTATTTTAAATGATACATTAGTTAATGTAAATCAAGTTAATGTAAATCAAAATATAGAAACTATAGGAATAATATTGAATATAGATAATAACACAATTAAAAAGTATATTTAAAATTTAAATAACATACATATATGGTTAATATGTACATTAAGTTGTATAACATAACTACTTCTAAATTTTATACATCATTTTACAATATTTTAATATCAATATCTGGGCTTTCCGACACAGAAGTATGATTCGGTGAGGTTCTATTCTTCTTAAATTAAAATAAGCTAGAATTACAATTAGCGATATAATATTACATAACCACTTCAAAATGAAATCTATTAATTCATTGATTTGTACAAATGATCAAAGAAGATGTAAAACACAACAAATGTTCTTATATAATATAAAAATCAATCAAATATTTGGTATAAACAGAAAATATATGTAATAATATTTAATATAAATATATAAGTTCATGATAACTAAGTGATAAATACAAAAAATAATACATTTCATTAAGCATTTAGTCTACATAACAATGAGTACAATACATTTTGTAATATAATGCATTTTATAAACTATATAATTAGTAAATAATGTGTTTCATAATATTAGAATCTTGCCTAAATGATAGCTTGCATGATTTTTTGATATTTGCAAATACATAATATACATCTAAATTAGTTATATAATAACCAGCGATCATTATTTTATTATAATAAATCATTAAGTAACATATATAGCTACTAATACACATCATTAACTTTATAGTTATAGAGTTGACATGATAGACTCATTTAAACTGCATATATTGTTATTTTACTTCGTTATCTATTGGTTTCAGAGATATTTTAGGTTATTATCCTTTGAAATCTAGGTTAATGCACGATGAGCATTTTTTAATAAAAGTAGAAAATATTTTATTATTATTACAGCATTTTAATAACATTTCATTTTCAATTTAAAAATTTCAAATCAAATCATACTTATTTGTCGGTAAGCCAATATCTGTGTACCACCTCAAATGTACTAAATTTGCGTTGTATTTATGGCTTAATCATTCAAACAGTGCTTCTCGCCAGCTTCAACTATTGTAGGCAACAGACTCACGCGAACCATCGTGCTAAATCTGCAGCCGAATCCGCTCATCAAGTTCATCCCATCAGATAACATGTGCCTAGTATTGGACAAGAAGCTTTCTTCCGCCTTCATCCTCTTGAACTCTCCAAGTACCGGTTACATCTAACTCCCGCCAACCGGTTCTGGGATCTCCTTCGTCTACAACTTCAACAAGCCGATATCAATTTCCTACGTCTTTCCAGACTTATCTTCGTACGACGCAACTCTCGACTCCACGTTCGGCGGCTACAATTTATTGTTGGATAACGACATCCAGGTAACTGGATCTGTAGCTGATATTTTCCACACCAGATCAAACCAGACTTCTTGTTTCTCCTCAGTAAGATTCACTTACTCCCTTCCAGATAGCTGGTACTCCTTCGAGGTCCAGCCAGTTTTCTGCTCTGTTTCCTCTTTCAGCGTCTTCTTCGAGTACCAAGTGAACGGAATTTGGAGAAGAATTCCAGTTCATTCCGTTGAACCTTCAAATATATTATTAACTGGAGGAGAGTATAGCGCAGGTAACACCTAGTTCCTCTCTATAAAAAGGTATTTATTGGATCCAACTTCGGCTTTAGAACGAACTAAATACACAGATTCAAACAGAAACGAGGTTCAGAAGATGGTAGACGCGCTCATGAACGACTCAACTACTCCAATCAGGTTAAGTTTGGATTATTTGGTATAGACCGTCACGGCTTCAATCACTGCAGTGGCTCAGTACACCTTCAGCGATAACGCCCTCAAGTGCCACGCGAGCATGAGCGGGAACACCAGGGCGACTATTAACGAGAACGGCCTGGTTTATAAGACCGGTTTCAAGTAGTTCATGCCCTGCCTGGAAGTACCGGCAAGCGATCCTAGATATTCTCTTGCTCAATACGTGAAGCGGAACACCGCCAGCGTCCAAGCCAAAGTGCTAACAACTAATGGCTCTCTAGTGTATTAATACAACCTTTCCACAGATTTCATCCAGTTCAGCCAGATACCGGCCGTCCAGTTCGAAGTCTCAAACGCTGACACCAGAACGTTAATAGACTCGACAGACCCAGTGAACCTGAAGATCCAGCTTTTCGTGGAGTTTCTTGACTCAAACGGAGATAGAATCTTCGACTTCAACACGGTCCCGATTGATCTGGTGCGGACCTGCGCGACCAAGCGCGTCCTCCACATCTACGACAAGAAAGACACTGTGGTGGCCTGGATGAAGAACGACGTTTAGAGGTGCTCATCTAAGGGACAAAAAGTAAACGTAACTTTTAACTACACGGCGGTAATTCTAGAGAATGGTAATTACAAAACGAACGAGTGGTACGTCCAGTACAACCTGAACAACTTCTCGCTCCCGATCATTCCAATCTCTTATGATTGCTCTCTAACTCAATTAGATAAGTCCACTTGTGAGAGTAACAGAATGAACAACATAAAACCGGGCGTGAGAGAAAACGTGCGGTACTACATCGAGACCATGTTCGAGTTCTGCGAGCTGCAGTTTGTTGTGTACGAAACGACTGGGAACACATGGACCTACGGAATCATCGTTTTCGGAGTAATCGGCTTGTTCACGGTTGCATCGGTTGTTGCAGCTATTTTCATGCAAAGGAGTCAATGATTAAACATTTCTAAATACATCTTTTAGGTTCTAATTCTGACATTATTATTGAGTCAGATATTTGTATGAATGTTATGATTTGTTAGAAGTGAATAATATATTATATTATACCTATATTATATTATATACAGAATTGACTAAAAATTAATAATTATAAGAGAAGAGTAACTAATTCCAACAAAATTTAAAACAAAATTTCATTGATTCGTGTAATTTTATGATTTGTTTGAAGTGGTAATATGTTATGATTCAGAATAATAATTAGTATGATGTTGTAAAACCACACCAATGATAAAAATTTGAAACGTCATATTAACTTTAAAATGGAATTAATATTGATTAATAACTTAATAAAATATCATTATAATGAATATAATTGAAGCCCTCAGATTTGTTGAATTCCATGTTTAATATAAAAATACAATAACTAATGATGACGATAGACAAATATTTTTATATATATTTATTCATATTAAATATGATGAAAATCTATTCCACTAATCAGCACCATTCTAAGCGTAAGCGTTTGCTAAACGGATGATGCAGTTTGTTGTGTACGAAACGACTGGAAATACATGGACCTACGGAATCATCGTATTCGGAGTGATCGTGCTGTTCACGGTCGCGTCTGTTGGCGCAGTTATTTTCATTCAAAGGAGTCAGTGATTTTAACTTTTGTTTAATTATGAATTTTATATTTTAGACATCTAATTGTACTTGTTCTGGTTAGAAAAATATTTGAAAAGAAAGGTTATTACAGAAATAAGGCGTAGTCTATTAATTATTGATGATATTTGTGTTTATGCTTTTATGTAACTGGCGTTCATTGTCATTTGAAGTGATAATCAATAAATTACGTTTTCTCAAAAATTTATACAGAATTTTGGTTTTATTTATATTGAATTGAACACACCAATAATTATATGCCTTATGTAATATAGTAGGATAATGATAAATTATAAATCCAGTGGTTTGAGGACAAATTAACTAATATACCAGACACGGTTATCTGGAAGGAAAGCTACCAATAAATAAACATAAATGGTATTAACTTAAATAGTATTAATCCCTATTTCAAAATTTTGACAAAAACCGATTTTTTGGTCATAACAAACTGCTCAGTAGATCTAACTGAGTTAAAGAGAAATTATAATCAAATAAATTTACAATAATGTAATTGTATTGAAATTTATCTTCACAATATAGTATTGATACCTTAATTATCTAAGATACATCAGTGTTGGTAACATAAATATCAGAAATGCAATTAAAGTATTTCAAATGTTATATATCGCAAAATAATCATTTTGATTATCAAAATAGTCATTTACTGAGATGCTAAATGTATAATCAATTATTTATAATAAATTAGGTGGTGAAGTTGAATAGACTAAGAAATTGGAAAGATTTATACATAAATAACTGTAATTTAGAAGAATATGTAACAGAAGATTTTGAAGCTGAACAAGTTTTTCTAACAGTCTCCAAGCAGGGGTATGAAAATAATCTATAGCACATTAAAAATCTCGCATGTAAATCTTTAAATGTAAGTTTCTTCGATTTTGGATACGAAGAGAATATAGTTTTGTAAGTTCCAAAAAACATTGCGAAAAATAAATGTGCGTCTTTTGTTAACTGTGCGTGCGATTTGAGTTAAATACAGGGTAGGTGGAATTCGTTACGGTTCACTGATTGCGTTCTAACAGGATCGCAAGACATATCCGATTCGGAGTTTGTCAGTACAAAAATACTAGTTGTTAATAACAAAAGTTTTGATTTAAGTGTGTTTAATATAAAATATAAAATACATTATTACACCTATAACTAAATATTTAAAATGTTAATTTGGATTCTTTAAGTTAATTTGCTTATGAAATTACTATGGGCTCATGTGAAGTTTACTCATAATAAGAAAGTTGCAAAAATGAGTTCTAGAAATTAAAATTTGATTCGTGTACATTCCATAATAATTCATCAATAACAGCTAAAGTGATTACTCTTAATTCAAGCAATGTAGAGAAGTAATAGATAATAAATTCAGAATAATTAATCGTAGTGAATTCGAAAATTTATTAAATTAATTCAAAAAATGTAATTGCGACTAATTCAGAAATTAAATATTTTAATGAAACACTTCAGTAATTAAAAATATAAAATTGTAAATTATTTAAGTTCAGTACTTTGAAATTCAAAAATTTATTATCATATGCAAGTAATTGCAACTTTTAATATGAGAAGCATACCTAACTGATGATTAATCGGTTCTTCATAAGATAAGAACAAATACAAAACTAAATTAATGCTTTATAGGTCAGAGAAACCGAAATAACTTAAATAGTTGGTTAAAAATAAAGATTTAACAATCTAATTATTATATTAGAAGTTACAATGATATAATGCTTAGAATATAACTTGAGCAAAAGTATTAGCGAGTGAATAATAAGCGAGTGAATGAATAAACTATTATTATCTTAAAATTTAGTATATTCTTGGTCTCACAACTTATTCTTTATGAGAATTTCGGGATTATTCTCGGGTTCGATAATAAATTCGAATACGGAAATAATCAAAATTTCGCAGCCAAATTCCAGTTTTAAAGTTCAAATTCGAGCGGAAATTCGTTCGCGAACGGCGTTTTGGTACCGAATTGTTCGAATTTCGTGAGCGGAATCTCTCTCAACGGTTGCTGAAAAGAGTGAAAAATATAAAATATGGATATAAAAAAGACTAAATTTTAATTTTTTGATTAAAAATAGCTGCTTTACGGTTAATCTAATATCAAACGAAACGCAAAGGTACGAACTCCTAATTATAAACGAAAATTAAACAATAATTTTCTATATAGTATTCTACTTAGTATTACTAATAATTAGTTTCACTTATTGATTTATGTATATTGATTACTATTGTATATTGATTAAATAAAAATGAGTACACACTCACTTCGTTGGTATTTAAGGTGAGTTAATTATGTTATTATGCATGTTATTGAAATATTGTGTGATAAAATATGATAATATTTAAATTTAAATAAATAAATTGCAATTATATAAATGGCAACACTTACTGTTTCAGCATACACGAATTGTGTATGATTTCTTTGAATATATTACAGTTTTTTGGTATATTGAATACTATGGTATACTTTGAATACTATTATTTAAATAATACACAATAAAATATATATTAAATATTGATAGCATAATTGTAGGTCTCCACTTCATGTGCTAAATGAAATCAAGATTTTCTTATGCAATCATTGGATTCTGTTTAATGTTCTTGTGCTTGCTCGTTGGTGGTATTGTAGTCATATGTATTCCAGTATAAATGTAATATCCACAATACTTTATGAATTCTTAAAACGATTTGGACTATTGGTATGAGTCTGATTACCTGTATATTAACACTGGAATTGGCGTCTTTATGATAATTATAGGTTTCTTCGGGTTTATGATCTCATGTTGTTTCGGTTGTGCGACAAGACCTGAAAATACATCAGACAAATTATTTAATGAAGGACAAGAGCACCTTCCTCAATTCGCCGTTCAACAGAACTACCCACAATTCAAGCAGATGCCGACGATATAAGATCAGATGATGTGAGACTTACGTTTCAGCTATAATAGTTTAAATTATAAAATTAACTGTTAAAAAGTTCAGTGTTGTTTCATATAGCTAATTCTACAAATTAAAATAAATTGTTTTAGATTCCTCACAACTTATTCTTTTTGGATTTCATCATTTTGATGTTTCTTAATGTCGTTAAGATACCCAGTATGCATGCGACGGCGCTGGCGACCAAAATAAGCCCGCCTAGTATTTGTGGCGTGAGGTTCGAGCCTTTGTAATTATCTTTTACGATTTTTTGAGTTGGGGTGGCGGTGGTTTTGGTCGCATTCATAACGACTAGGTTGTAGATGGAGGTGCTTTTTCCGGCCATGGACATCGCAGTTTTGCATTCCGTGTCTGCATCTGTGCAGGTAAAGCAGAATTGTGTTTCGTTTGCGCCGATTGAGCCGTATAGTTTGATCATTCTGTGCTGGCCTTGGTCGAGTAGATTTTCTTCTTCGTAGATTTGAAGCACCATGTTAAGCGGTCCGCTGAACAGCTAAGTGCATGCAGTGATGTTTTCTCTGCGGATGACGGATGCGCACAGTTCTTGGTCTCTTTCTTGGATGGTGACTTTGTCGAAGCAGCTGGTGAGTATGTTAAGATTGGTGGTTTCAACTTGAAACTTTCAAGTGATACGAAGTCTTTATCGTTGTAAAATAATATGTCAATGCTCCAGAGTACTTCAGTGTTGTCGAGGGCTATTTTGTAGAAATTCGCGCATAGTTCCTGTTCATTTTGGCTTGTGCGCAGTACTTCTTTATAAATTGATTCGTGTATTTTTATGAATTGTTTGAAGTGGTAATGTTATGATTCAGAATAATAATTAGTATGATGTTGTAAAACCACACCAATGATAAATAATAGATACATTTTATATTGACTTCTACATTCAATAATTGTATTCATATATACATATTCTTAACATAATATCATAATAATGAATATCGCTGAAGCCCTCAAATTAGTTCAAAACTTAAATGATTAATTCTATAAATATTGTATATAGTGTAATTAAACAACATTAAAGTTAAATCTATCATTTTTTGCTTGAATTATAATTTTACCACTTCTCAACAATTAAAATGCTGACTTTCTTATTGTCTGTGTAGATCGCGACTATATCTCGTACGTAGTTGACAGGTTGTTATTCTGATTATTCTTCGTTCACTTTCAACCGAAATTTGGCTACGTTTACTGTGACTTTGATTCCGAGTGGTAACAAGTCCTGTGCGATTTTTCCGCCAGGTGTGGCTGCGAATCTTACGTTGGCTTCAACTCCGTTTTATGATTCTCTTGGTGTGATAATAAACAATTTCGACTATTATTAAACCCTTTCTATTGTGTTCAGCATTAATTCGTCCGTTTTCGAGGCTGGTAAAGACTTGGACGATTTTGTGGATGAAACGTTCGCGGTGCTGCATATTTTCTCCTATTCGGAGATTACCATGCTTGAGTTAATGATTTTTGACGAGTTAAAATCCGATTTGTCTTCCTGCTTCAAGAATTCGAATTTAAAAGTGACCTCAGCGGGAGTCGAACTGCTGACCACGCCCACTGGTGTGTGCAAGCTCCAAATGGTGGTCAAAGACCCCCTGAATCCAGCGCAGAACTCGTACATAAACGACATCGCCGTTTCAGTCAACAATCAGAAGTTCGAGCTCCCTTCTCTTGTTGATTTCCTCACGAACTACTCAACGGACACGAACATAAGCTTCAGTGTAAACGGTGACACGAGTACTATAAGACAAACGGCCTACACAACGGCCTCTTTGCAAATACAATCCGTGTAAGGCGGGCTTGAGATCTCACTCACCTACCCTGTGTCCAATATTACAATCGCGTCCACGGCCAATTTCTTCAATCCATAGCAGGCGTTCGTAATCCTCTCGAACCACACCATCCTCGCCAAATTCGATATGAACCTGGCCATATAAACTGCATTCATGGCACAACTCGCACTCACACCGTACACAAAAGTTGTCTACAGACTCACCGCACAAGTTGGATCGAACACGTTCACACATTAAATATCAAAAGCAGCCCCATTCAACCCGAATTTAAGGCTTTTATTCATCAGCTGCTCAGACGGAAGCCAAAATGAACAGGAACTATGCGCGAATTTCTACAAAATAGCCCTTGACAACACTGAAGTACTCTGGAGCATTGACATATTATTTTACAACGATAAAGACTTCGTATCACTTGAAACCACCAATCTTAACATACTCACCAGCTGCTTCGACAAAGTCACCATCCAAGAAAGAGACCAAGAACTGTGCGCATCCGTCATCCGCAGAGAAAACATCACTGCATGCACTTAGCTGTTCAGCGGACCGCTTAACATGGTGCTACAAATCTACGAAGAAGAAAATCTACTCGACCAAGGCCAGCACAGAATGATCAAACCACACAGCTCAATCGGCGCAAACGAAACACAATTCTGCTTTACCTGCACAGATGCAGACACGGAATGCAAAACTGCGATGTCGATGGCCGGGAAAAGCACCTCCATCTACAACCTAGTCGTTATGAACGCAACCAAAACCACAGCCACCCCAACTCAAAAAATAGTTAAAGATAATTACAAAGGCTCGAACCTCACGCCACAAATACTAGGCGGGCTTATTTTGGTCGCCAGCGCCGTCGCATGCATACTGGGCATCTTAACGACATTAAGAAACATCAAAATGATGAAATCCAAAAAGAATAAGTTGTGAGGAATCTAATACAATTTATTATAGTTTGCAGAATTAGCTATGAAACAACATTGAACTATTTAAAAGTTAAACTTTTAAAGTTGAAACGTAGGTCTCACATCATCTGATCTTATATCGTCGGCATCTGCTTGAATTGTGGGTAGTTCTGTTGAACGGCGAATTGAGGAAGGCGCTCTTGTCCTTCATTAAATAATTTGTCTGACGTTTTTTCAGGTCTAATCGCACAAGCGAAACAACATGAGATCATAAACCCGAAGAAACCTATAATTATCATAAAGACGCCAATTCCAGTATTAATATATAGGTAATCAGACTCATACCAATAGTCCAAATCGTTTTAAGAATTCATAAAAGAATAAGTTGTGAGATCAAGAATTTACTGAATTTATGATAATAATTGTTTATTCATTCACTCGCTATACTTTTGCTCAAGTTATATTCTAAGCTTTATATCATTATAACTATACTTGTGTAGTCGCGCACTCGTGCGCCTGTTTGGCGAACGCACGTCTTTTTCGTGCGCACGACGTGCGCGCACGCAGTTATAAATGAGTCTAGATTTATCAAGCATTTCATAAATAGCATTTTTATAGTGTCATTTGAAAGTGGTAATTTCAATTGACGGGATAAGCTTTTAATAGTATAATTAACATCAATTAATATAAATTCACTCCACCTTCTATTTTTAGATGAGATTCAAATTCGTGTCAATCATATATTTATTAATGTTAAATAACTATATACAAGAATATTAATATAATGTTGTCCCACTTCAATCAATGAAAGGATCAAAGTAGTATTTAGACACATGGCAAGAGTAAAAATATGCTTAAACTTTCATTTAAAACAATATATTCCCAACATGGGGGTAATATCGTGCTATAGAATGTTGTATTATTTAAAATTTCAAGTTATTATTTATAATCTTGATGCTTTACTTATGTAATGTTTATAATTAAATTTTAAGTTAATAATGTGTTATATAAATGCTAGTTATATTCATACAATATCCATATAATCGTTTAGATAACTACATGAGTCATGCATTCTAAATATGTTATCATGTAATAATGCTAAAATTCTTGCGACGCTTCGCGTCGAAATAACCTATAATAAAACATTATATATTCACTCCAAACATACGGCGCACGAACTTTAGTTTTATTGATGTCAAAAGTAGTGTAAAAGTGGCTACATACGCACGTATTTGAGATGCGCACGTAAAAATATACAAGTATACATTATAACTTCTAGATTGTTAAATCTCTATTTTTAACCAACTATTTAAGTTATGTATGTGTTGGTGTATACATACCAACGAAGTGAGTGTGTACTCATTTTAATTTAATCAATATACAATAGTAATCAATATACATAAATCAATCAATAAGTGAAACTAATTATTAGTAATACTATATAGAATACTATATAGTCGAAAATTTATGTATAATTTACGTTTTTAATTAGGATCGTACCTCATCTTCAATAATTGAAGAATAAAATATGATTGGATAACGTTTGATATTAGATTAACGTAATACAGCTATTTTTAATTAAATAATTAAAATTTTAGTCTTTATTATTCAATATTTTATATTTTTCACTCTTTTCAGCAGCCGTTGAGAGATATTCCGCTCACGAAATTCGGGCAGTTCGGCACCAAAACGCCGTTCGCGAACGAATTTCCGCTCGAATTTGAACTTTAAAACTGGAATTTGGTCGCGAAATTTTTATTATTTCCGTAATAATCGAATTTATTATCGAACCCGAGAATAATCCCAAAGTTCTCAGTGGCGGAAATGCGAACTGAAATAATTTAAGAGGAGGAAATGGAAATAGTTGATTAATTTTTGCTGGAGGAATAACCCAATAAACCGCCAGTGCAATTTGCGCCTGAGATATTTGCCTACGAAATTGTTGAATTCTAGATCGAGAAGGTAACAGAATTTGCATTTCCTATATCGTAATTACCAATAAAGCCACCAGTACAGCTCGAACCCGAAATATTAACCTGGAATATCGTCGAATTCAATAATTCTATTGAACAAGACTCACAAGAGCTAAAGAAGCCACCAACATTGCTTGAACCAGAGATATTTGATTTTGACACTGTAGAATTTACAATAGATGTTAAATGGTCTTTCTAATTTGACTAAACAGTTCCAAAAAATCCACTTACAGTATTTTTAGAACTAATATTGCTATCAATTATACTAACATTAACAACAGAACTTGTAGACTCTTATTATATATATCCTAACAAAATTCCCACATTTTCACTGTTAGATAATTCATCTATATCTGTATTTACAGATGCGATTATGTTTATTATTTCTAAAGAATAGCCACTTTATTATCCAATTAGTCCAAACTTGTTTAAAGATGAAATATGAACAATTATGGTAAGCGAAACCTGTTAAAGTAATGTATCTCCACTGATATCACCGAAAAGACCAAAGTATCTAAATATTGTAGAACCAGAAATTGATTGTTTCAAACACATATCAGAAATCTAACATTGTGTTTCCTGCTATAATGTGCCAACAAGTAGTCCTGACTCCTTTACAAAGTTTGTTCCATATTATTAATAACAATCCATTATTAAATGCTAAATAGTTACGGCAGTAAAGTCGCATACACGAGCAATGAATCCGCCGAACTAATATTACAGTTCGCTAGTAGATGATATGGATCCAAATAATTAATTATTCGTTTCATTTCCCAAAATAATCGCAATGTTGCTAAAGGAGAATTAATTCAATTCCCAATTTCGGCTAAACAAATATGAGGAACAATTCCCGGCATTGTAAACACTTGGCTTGAAAATTACTTGGTTAACAACTATTGGGGCCTGGTAAACGTAAATGCTAATCATTGCGATTGTTTTAGTACTTTGATACGTTCCAAGAACTTCGTACCCATTGATGCTCAAAAATACCCACGCGTTGTATATGAGAGTTATATTTCCGGCTGACATTGCGAAGTTCAGGTTTACGTGTAAGTTTGAAATATTTGCGTTTGCTGATGATTCCATGAGAATGCTAAATTTGCCTGAGTTTAATATTAGCTAGCTTCCAGTTTTGGAGATTATGTTCATGTTGTTAATAATAATTGCTCCAATAAATGAAGTAACCAGCGATCCTCCTTTAATGCTCTAACTGCCAATTTATATTTTAATGTTGTTGTAAGTGTTTTATCCCTGGAACAGCGGTTTAACTTTACTGTAAACTGAATCGGCAACATCAATAAATGCGTTTTGCACGTTAAAACCTGAGCTAAAAACGTACCCGCTGCTGAATTCGTCCGAACTTAATATTTAATTCGTGACGGCTTGAATGTTAAAAGTGTTAACGAATACACTTACGTTGCATTCCAAGGGAGTGTTTTGTCCAATAAGAATAGACACGGACTGACACTTACCATTTATAACATATTAGTCGTTGGGGCACGCGCATATTCCATTTTTCATCGTTTGTCCGCTTACAACGTTGCAAGTGCATACACTACTGATAATGATTGAATCTTACGGGCAAATACACGAAAATTCGACTAATACTGAAAACTATGGGCACGTGCACGCATTATCCTTCACAATTGCATTCAAAGCACACTGACAAATACCATTCACACGCTGCTGACCTAAAACTGAGCAGCCTTACTGCACACATACTCCGTTCACGAACGCGTATCCGTTATTTTTGGTGCAGTTAACTTGAACAAGGTTGTTAATGGTATTATTTAACATTGTTACATTATTTAATATCTAGATGTCGAGCCTGGTAGCGTTATATATGATTTATTATTCCAGATAGGATTAGTTCAATTAAAGATTAGTCTGTTACTGCTTTATTATACTTATGTTACTTATTAACCATTATTCGAGCTAAATTGTGTTGGTTTGTAGGTTATTTAAGGATGCAGTGTAATTTGAGATGATGCGCTATTCAAGCACGGACGAATTTTACCTTATTTACTATTCTAACTAGGTTATGTTTTAATATATTCTAATATCGAGTATTGAGGTGTTATGTGCCAATTTTTATTCCATTTTAGAGTAGTTAGACATAATATTAGCTTCTAAATTGTCTAACTTAGATTGGTTAGATTAGAAATCGTTTATAGTTTTATTAATTGAACTTAAATTTTATTAAACTTCATTTTTAAGTGACTAAATGCTATTATTCAACGTGCTAATATTATTTGTAAGTTTGAAATTCAATTCTTCTTAAGTTATCTGGCTGGTTATGAGTATATTTATTTATTCCAGAATATTCACGCATGTGCTTCCATTTTTTACGTATAATTCTGGGCACACACATTTTTCACCATCAAATTCGAAGCCTTCTTTGCACACCAGCTTTTATTATATCATTTTCCCGTTTTCAAGGTCTATAACGCATATTCCGTATGCATGTGTCTTTTCACGGCACAGATCGCAGTTTTAGTTAAATATTCCAGATATACTACTGTATTCCGCTCCACTCCCAAACTGGCCCACGTTAGCGCAAATCCTGGAATTCTCTGCTTGAATCTCCATCCAATCAACGACAAACACAGAAATTGATCCAGGCATAATTTTCTCTGCCACATAAACTGATACATTCGAGTTACTTATTACAGCAGCTGTTTTTTGCGACCAATATACTAACCCCCCGATAAACGAACCAACAGCCCTCAGCTGAACTAAAATGTAGTCCAAAACGAGCGCTTGAGACATTAAAACGAGGCCAGAAGCGTTTTAAGCTGAGACTTAAAATGAGAAATCGGTTTAAGAGGTGTTTAAATTGCATTAAAAGCAAATAAGTGCTGCCTGCGAAAGGGAGTCAGGAATTAATAAATTTAAACATGAACTCTAAATTTATATCGTTTGAGTGTGGAAAAGGGCGAAAGAGGGGAGATTTTTGATGTAGTATGTGGAATTTAACAAAATATTCTGCGCCTTTTACGTGTACATGCTGTAAAAGGACGATTCGGAACGGGAATAGGCTATGTTGCCCGTTAATACCTGAGATGATAAGGATTACTCCTTCATGCAATATGTCAGGATTTTATCAGTTAGGAGCTGCTTAGAGCATACCTACGACTAAATAAATGAACTATACTTAAGTGGCTACGACAAAACAACGCCGTAACGCTTTGAAATTTAAGAATAAATCAAAATAACTTACATAAATTATCGGGAGTGGAATAAATATAATTAAGTTCGAACATAAGAATGTAATAAACTTTGACCAATCAAGTTTCATGTCAATTTTTACACGACCATCGACAAAGCTGAAAAAAGTGAATTTTTGCTGGAATAGTATCTTTTTCATCTGTTTATAGAGGGGGTTCTTTATATTAGCCCATGCTGGGCCAGCAGCTAAAATATATCTAATTTTGTGTTTCGATTGGTGAAGATCTTAATTTTCTCCATTTTAATGAGATATATTATGATAATTTGACAAATCATTTTGCATTTTCATAATCTGTTATATTAATATATTTCACACCAAAAGTATTTTGAATGAAGATCGTATAAATCTGAATTTAATTTACTATATTGTATTTATTTGTGCTTAAAATGAATACTATTATCATTATTAACATTTAAACGTATTTTATATTAGAATAATGAAGTATTAACTTAGTGAGAAAAGTATACTAATATAATTGTTTCTAAGCTCGTAAAATAAATACTAATCACATAATTGAGAAATATATTTAAATAAATATTGTTTGATATTGTT
Organism: Hexamita inflata; assembly: GCA_963988835.1. Lineage (NCBI taxonomy): Eukaryota > Fornicata > Diplomonadida > Hexamitidae > Hexamita > Hexamita inflata. The sequence continues at coordinate 278,123 of CAXDID010001223.1, forward strand.
TAAACACTAATTATAAAAACAAGTAATCATATTCATATGAATTTAGTAGGTGGAACTATAGCATAATAATTAAACTATACGAATCAGGTAATTGATAATAAAGTTTAAATTAATATACTAATCTGTACTTTTGTCATTAAATTTAATAGACTACTAGTTAATATACTATTAATATACTGCTTGCTAGGAAACAAAAGTATAATATTTTATAAACATGGGAAATGAAAATATTACTCACTTCTATAGTTTTGCGATAGTCTCAACACTAACTTGATAGTAGGATTCACATAAAAGTTTTGTGGCGATTCATTTGGAGTGGACATGAAATATTTTATTAATATAATTCATTTATACGACTATATTTTTATTGCTTAATTCATATATTTTTATAATTTCATGTTTCTAAATTATTAGTCAAATGAAGGCCATTATTAGTAAGTATCAGTAATATGATGTTAATTTCACTTCATATTTTCTCCTCAAAATATGGTATTTTTTCAATATTATTTATACTACTGCGCTTTGGAAAAGTATCTTTCTGACTATTTTTATATATTATAGTTGCATATAGTTGTACATACTATTTATTTAATAATTGGCATAAACTTTGCGTTTTGAATGGGTTAAATACAAGATAGTGTCATTTTCTAAAGCGAAGATGAGTGCTAGTGGGTTCTAGGATAAGAAATACGTTAATAATCATTGAGTTTGGTGAAATCCGCGTGTATTTAGCTAGCTTCTGAGATAAGTTCCAAGTTGGTCATTTATGAGGTGGATTGCGCCCGGACAGGGATTCGAGCGGAATATTTTAGAAATAGATGAGATGACATATGAAATAACAGTACATACTATCACTTACACACCTCTATTTTTTCTTCGGAAAAGTTCCAAAACCCACATCAAATTTTTTGACTCCAGATTCACTGTCGATGGTCATATTTTTACTTCTCTAAATTTCAAATCAGTGTATAAACGAAAATTAATTAAATGAAACATTTACTTAATGAAAGTTGTTATTTCAATCTGTATAAATTTCAAATCCAAATTTATTAATTTTTTGGTTATTCCAATCTACAATGTAGATTCTACATATATTGATATTTAAAAATATATTAAAATGTAAAATTGTCATTATCACTTTTTTTCCTAACTTTTTTAAATAATAATAATGATATGTACCAAAAGAGTGACCCGATATATATCACTTGTTTATGTAGTTTTAACACGATATATGTAAATATTTTATCTCAATTGTTACTATTTATCTCGAAATGATGAATATTATAGTAAATGACTTATGAAAGGTCGGACAGTGATTTTTATAAGCTTAAAATGTCGTGAATGACATTTAAGCAATTATCAGTGTCATATAAGCTTATTCTTTGAAATTTACAATAATACATATAAGTCAACTTAAATTGCGTTCTATAATGTTGCTTAAAAATACAGCCTTTACAGCGTTGTATTACAGTTTTTGATGAAGCTGTACTAATTTTACTGCCATAACAGCCCTTTAAATATTAAATAGACATATACACTACTCCATTACTATTAGTTGTTTTATTTAATACCTTGTTATTTTAACAACATAGAATGAGTAAGCGAATCTATTAGTTCAGTTTACATCTTTAATTGACCACTTAAAGTGGAATGGTTTGAATTAAATTTATAAATAAAAATATGAGCTAATACCTCCATTCCAGTTTCAGTAAAGTTGAAGTGATCTCCATTGACAGTTTTCGTTTGATTTTTCTTTTGTTTTACTGAAAAGTATCTCTCTATGTTGATATTCTTATTAATGTAGCAAATAATAATTAAATAATAACAAAAATTTGTTATATTTCAACTAAAATAAATAATATTGTGTCAAAATAGTATTAAATAGTGTAAACTAAAAATAAGACATATTTTTATCACTTCTCGTTCAATATCTCTCTCATCATCCATCTGATTACAGCAACCAAGGATGGGCTCTGGCTGGCGCTATAACAATATCCGAGAGCAGCGGTTCTCATGTTACCGATGAGCAACATGGCTCCAGAGCAGGCGCCTCCTGGAATACCGAAGTTATCTTCAAATGAAGTGGTGATCAAGTCGATGTCGCGGTTGGAGATGACTTCCTTTCCAGCCTTGTCGTTGAGATGTTCTGTGGTACCTCTCTTGGTCTTTCCAAGTTGGAGAAAACCCTTTTCATTCATAAGAGTACGGAGTTTGAACTGGTTACAGACTTTCATTAGTTCAACAGTGAGAGAAGTAGAATCGAATACTACCCAAGCATTCATGGGCTGGGCGAGCAATTGAGTTAATTCAGCTGAAAACTTCTTAGCGAGGAAATCAGCTTTAGAAATGATGATGACTTTCTGAGATTCTTGAAGACGTCTGATTTCTGGAGAACAGTTATCAAAATAGATCACGAAGTCTGGAACGACGGAGCTGAGTGAAGACTGAATAGTAGAGGCGAAGCTGGAGAAGATGATGGACGGGGCGTCATAATAGTCTTCCAAATCTTTTTCTAGCATCAAGTGGCTGGTGAAGGAGCCGAGGAAACCACGTGGACCACATGAGCCAAAACCGTACTTATTCAGTTGTGTTTTGAAGTAATCTATGGCCTTATTGGTGTCAAAAATCATTGTTTAAGTCTCATTTTATTGTGTGTACTGTGGTTTTTAGCATTGGACAGTATTTAAGATACTTTGAGCTTGATCTTTTCTTTCTTTCATTTTATTATGTATTTTTCTTCTTAATATAACCATTGGGTATATAATTGCGAATCCTGAGACGGCTGCGATATATTACACATTGTAAAGTGGGTAGAAAATACTACTATTCGTTATTTTCTGAATAGAGGAGTCATGTTTCACTTCACAAATGAATAAATTTTAAGAATACATATACAAGCTGTAAATGCAGACTATCTAGAAATTGGCCGAGACGCACGAGCAGTCTTAGTTCCAGGCTGACGTTCCATTAACCATTTTGAACATGATATCGAACATTTAGAAGTCTTTCTTACAAATTAATTAGGATGAGATTATAAACAGCATTATTCCGAAGTTGATGTCCCCTCGTTTGTCTTCTTCCTTCAGCGTGGTCGGTACTTGCCCCGTGCACTGCCACAAGTGCGGACTAGTCCCATTGTAGCATGCTGAGTTCAACTGTGGTCATGTCTACTGCTCCCCTTGCTTATTAATGAACGCTCAATTTAACTCCAAATCAATCGCGTGCCCGGGCTGTTACAAGCAGAGTGACATGATCCGCTGGCACTCGAGCACGCACAAGCAAGTTTTGCAAGTGACGGATATTATTTGCCCCCACTGTGAACTCTCATTCAATTCGCTAAGTGAGTTTATATAACACGAACAAATGAACGGGGATTACTTTAAACCGATTTCGAATACAAATAATTTAGTTGTGTGAACAGGATATGAAGTCAGCCAAAGCAGAAAAAAGAAATCAAGAATTAGATGGGTCCGTCTAAGACCGGATCTTCAAATAGAAAGAGGACGTAAATGCATGAAACTATAATACAATACAGTTAATTGAGTGGGTTTTTTAGTTGAAATAGCATATTAATTTCTCAGAAGAAATAGAACTGTGGTGAACATAAAATGTTACGAGACATGATATTAGTCACTTAAGTTAACTTTCAAACAATAATGTTGAAATGTGCAACTAATCAAAAATTCACTAATACACTGATATTTATACAATAATTTTGTCCATACTTCCGCGTTGCCGACCGAGACGCCCACACACAGAAATTATTAATACCAATATCAAATCTGCAAATCACAAAGATTGCTATTTATATTAATAACTCAACATTTACATGAATATAAATATAAGGGGTTTTAAGATCAACCCACTGTTATAGAAAATTGAGCACGTTCAGAGCCTTGTTCGCTACTTTGGTGACATATTTATATATAATTCTATAAGTATTGTGTGTATTTCAATAACCTCAAATTTGAAACTGAATACTGCAGAGTATTGGCACATACAAAAGTTACACAATATTAAAAATATGACGTCTAACTTTGATACTGTGGTCGCCAAGCCAACTTTGATTTCAAAAAATACTAACTATTTCAAAACTATTTTTTGTATTAATTTTAACTATATATTAACTCAATGTTTAGTAGCGTCTCCTTTCTATTTTATTACTTCTTCTAACCTTTTGGGCATAGAGTCAATCAAATGATTGATGATATCTAACGAGATTTACTCCAACGCCCTCTTTACTTCTTCATTTAATAAGTCATATGTGGTACATTCTTCAGGGGAAATGTTTGACTTCAGTGGATTCCAGCAGTGAAAAAGTGGATTTAAGTCTGGACTCATTACTGGAAAGCGATAGAGCTCAATGTTGTTAGCAGTATAAAAGTTTTCCATATACTTACTAAAATGTGTCGGGGCGTTATCTTGTTGCAACTTCAAGTTATGCTATTAAGTGATGGAAGTGTAACTTGTCTGAGAACTTAAGAATTGACAATTGAATTCATGGTCGTACCGCACGGCATAAACCATAATGGACCCTTATATCTATAGCTAATCGTACTATAGATCATGCACGAAAACAGTCCATATTTTACACTTCGAGAAAATACTTCGGATTCCACTCGTCTTTAGGTGTTCTGGGCACTCTACTCGCTCGATTTGCATAGCATTTTGAGCGATACTCATCGGTATACTAAAAAGTTCTCCAATATTCAATTGGTTGTTTCAGGTTCATTCGAGCAAAGTTCAAACTTTCCAATTTATGCTTTTCGGTAAGTTTTGGCTTTATCTTAGCAACATAGAAGCTTAAACTGAATTTGGCCAGGAGACGAGATACCGTTGTTAGAGACATGGAAATTCCACGAAGGGCTTAGTATTTTTCAGCTATGATTCATCGAGTTTCGAATCTATGGCTCTGGCGATATTTAACAACGCGAAAATCTCAGCTTAGTCAAATTTTCTGACACTATTATCGGCATGAGAAGCTTCTAGCTTGCCTGTAACTTCAAAGTGCTTAAAAATGGAATAAACAGTTTGGAGACTACATTGAAGGCAACAAGCAATGTATTTCTTGGTTGCAACAGTTTGTGATTCTGTTTCTCACATTCTCATCATTATGCGACGCTCTTGTATTGTGATCCGTCGGCTTCGTGTGTGCTTCGTCATTTGAAGGATGAAGTGAAAAAGAAATGAACCGCAGAATTAATTGAATATGTTATAATTAGCATAAATACAGTGATTTAATTTTCAAGCGCAATTATTACATAAACATTTGTTAAAATCAAAGTTGGCTCGGACACCACAGTAACTAGTTATTATATTTTAGTTTTGATAGGTATAAGCGCCTTCAAAATTTTACATTTTGAATGTAAAATGATATTACAGCGTTTAAAGAATAACGGGTTGTGTATTGAATTTTTTAAACGTTCTGTTTTCAAGCCTGCAACTTGCATTTCCGAAATTTTGCAATTATGTAATTATTAATATTGTAAATATGTTTCCATGCTATAAATAACTCGTTTCACTTTTGGGCCACCAACTAGATTTCGAGTTAAATATAACGCGCGTTTCAAGTGCCTCAAATTTGAAACAGAATACTTTGGAGTATTGGCACAGCCACGTTTACAAATTTGGACAATGTGCTGTACTCTGATAAGTGTTTGTAAGCAATAGTTTCAACTATAATAGATTGATATCATTTGTTTAGAACGCATAATAGATTGTGCGATATATTATACGTGGGTCTTGTGCTTATGATTTTACACTCAAACTGGTTTAGCTTCCTAACATTTGTTTCAGAATATTGTTCAGTGTCCAATAGCAGCAAATATGATCCAAGTCCACAGGTAGCGCGAGTTTTCTTCTTGGGAAAGACTAGAATATGGGCTTGAATTCAATGAAGAGCGCATTTCGCTTTCCGCCACCTTAGACTTTCGGGGAGATCATTATACTATTGCGCAGCAGAATCATATTTTGTAAACGGCAGTGGTGTGACGATTCAACACTAAATTAAATGTGCGGCATTCGACAATATTAGCACTTCTGAATTTTGAAAGAAATATATATTTTGGAATGTAATCAGCATTTACCTAGCGGAAGCTAAGACACCAGATTTGTGAAACCAAACAGGAATCTGCGTAAAACTGTTCGTTCGTTTGTAGGTATGTATTTTACCAGAATTATCTGCGTCTCTCCAGTATCTGTGTTTAATGCTTCCTTGACATTAAAACAAACGGATTTCCAGAAGAAACCAGATTACAAAGCTCTAGCTTATATGGGTCAGTAAATTACGTTTGACTGGTCGTCAACGCGGATTTAACGCAAAGATAACGTTAGGTAACATATTTCAGCGGCAGTATGACGTTTTTAAACTATAGAATATACAACAATATTAATTACTTTAATTACTGAAGTTATAAAAATCTCTCTATGCACAACAGCGGCGATTTGCGTATAGTGAGAGACAAAGGAATTAAGTGAAATGAAGAATAATTCTAGTCCAGTAACCGGCGGAACTAAGGTCAGCGATAACAATTGAAGTCGAAGCACACACCAGCGAAATTATATGCCGTTTGGAAGATGTTTACCCGAAATATTATTGAATAATTTAGTTGTGTGAACAGGATATGAAGTCAGCCAAAGCAGAAAAAAGAAATCAAGAATTAGATGGGTCCGTCTAAGACCGGATCTTCAAATAGAAAGAGGACGTAAATGCATGAAACTATAATACAATACAGTTAATTGAGTGGGGTTTTTAGTTGAAATAGCCATATTAATTTCTCAGAAGAAATAGAACTGTGGTGAACATAAAATGTTACAAGACATGATATTAATCACTTAAGTTAACTTTCAAACAATAATGTTGAAATGTGCAACTAATCAAAAATTCACTAATACACTGATATTTATACAATAATTTTGTCCATACTTCCGCGTTGCCGACCGAGACGCCCACACACAGAAAATATTAATACCAATATCAAATCTGCAAATCACAAAGATTGCTATTTATATTAATAACTCAACATTTACATGAATATAAATATAAAGGGTTTTAAGATCAACCCACTGTTATAGAAAATTGAGCACGTTCAGAGCCTTGTTCGCTACTTTGGTGACATATTTATATATAATTCTATAAGTATTGTGTGTATTTCAATAACCTCAAATTTGAAACTGAATACTGCAGAGTATTGGCACATACAAAAGTTACACAATATTAAAAATATGACGTCTAACTTTGATAACTAGTTATTATATTTTAGTTTTGATAGGTATAAGCGCCTTCAAAATTTTACATTTTGAATGTAAAATGATATTACAGCGTTTAAAGAATAACGGGTTGTGTATTGAATTTTTTAAACGTTCTGTTTTCAAGCCTGCAACTTGCATTTCCGAAATTTTGCAATTATGTAATTATTAATATTGTAAATATGTTTCCATGCTATAAATAACTCGTTTCACTTTTGGGCCACCAACTAGATTTCGAGTTAAATATAGCGCGCGTTTCAAGTGCCTCAAATTTGAAACAGAATACTTTGGAGTATTGGCACAGCCACGTTTACAAATTTGGACAATGTGCTGTACTCTGATAAGTGTTTGTAAGCAATAGTTTCAACTATAATAGATTGATATCATTTGTTTAGAACGCATAATAGATTGTGCGATATATTATACGTGGGTCTTGTGCTTATGATTTTACACTCAAACTGGTTTAGCTTCCTAACATTTGTTTCAGAATATTGTTCAGTGTCCAATAGCAGCAAATATGATCCAAGTCCACAGGTAGCGCGAGTTTTCTTCTTGGGAAAGACTAGAATATGGGCTTGAATTCAATGAAGAGCGCATTTCGCTTTCCGCCACCTTAGACTTTCGGGGAGATCATTATACTATTGCGCAGCAGAATCATATTTTGTAAACGGCAGTGGTGTGACGATTCAACACTAAATTAAATGTGCGGCATTCGACAATATTAGCACTTCTGAATTTTGAAAGAAATATATATTTTGGAATGTAATCAGCATTTACCTAGCGGAAGCTAAGACACCAGATTTGTGAAACCAAACAGGAATCTGCGTAAAACTGTTCGTTCGTTTGTAGGTATGTATTTTACCAGAATTATCTGCGTCTCTCCAGTATCTGTGTTTAATGCTTCCTTGACATTAAAACAAACGGATTTCCAGAAGAAACCAGATTACAAAGCTCTAGCTTATATGGGTCAGTAAATTACGTTTGACTGGTCGTCAACGCGGATTTAACGCAAAGATAACGTTAGGTAACATATTTCAGCGGCAGTATGACGTTTTTAAACTATAGAATATACAACAATATTAATTACCTTAATTACTGAAGTTATAAAAATCTCTCTATGCACAACAGCGGCGATTTGCGTATAGTGAGAGACAAAGGAATTAAGTGAAATGAAGAATAATTCTAGTCCAGTAACCGGCGGAACTAAGGTCAGCGATAACAATTGAAGTCGAAGCACACACCAGCGAAATTATATGCCGTTTGGAAGATGTTTACCCGAAATATTATTGAATAATTTAGTTGTGTGAACAGGGTATGAAGTCAGCCAAAGCAGAAAAAAGAAATCAAGAATTAGATGGGTCCGTCTAAGACCGGATCTTCAAATAGAAAGAGGACGTAAATGCATGAAACTATAATACAATACAGTTAATTGAGTGGGTTTTTTAGTTGAAATAGCATATTAATTTCTCAGAAGAAATAGAACTGTGGTGAACATAAAATGTTACGAGACATGATATTAGTCACTTAAGTTAACTTTCAAACAATAATGTTGAAATGTGCAACTAATCAAAAATTCACTAATACACTGATATTTATACAATAATTTTGTCCATACTTCCGCGTTGCCGACCGAGACGCCCACACACAGAAATTATTAATACCAATATCAAATCTGCAAATCACAAAGATTGCTATTTATATTAATAACTCAACATTTACATGAATATAAATATAAGGGGTTTTAAGATCAACCCACTGTTATAGAAAATTGAGCACGTTCAGAGCCTTGTTCGCTACTTTGGTGACATATTTATATATAATTCTATAAGTATTGTGTGTATTTCAATAACCTCAAATTTGAAACTGAATACTGCAGAGTATTGGCACATACAAAAGTTACACAATATTAAAAATATGACGTCTAACTTTGATAACTAGTTATTATATTTTAGTTTTGATAGGTATAAGCGCCTTCAAAATTTTACATTTTGAATGTAAAATGATATTACAGTGTTTAAAGAATAACGGGTTGTGTATTGAATTTTTTAAACGTTCTGTTTTCAAGCCTGCAACTTGCATTTCCGAAATTTTGCAATTATGTAATTATTAATATTGTAAATATGTTTCCATGCTATAAATAACTCGTTTCACTTTTGGGCCACCAACTAGATTTCGAGTTAAATATAACGCGCGTTTCAAGTGCCTCAAATTTGAAACAGAATACTTTGGAGTATTGGCACAGCCACGTTTACAAATTTGGACAATGTGCTGTACTCTGATAAGTGTTTGTAAGCAATAGTTTCAACTATAATAGATTGATATCATTTGTTTAGAACGCATAATAGATTGTGCGATATATTATACGTGGGTCTTGTGCTTATGATTTTACACTCAAACTGGTTTAGCTTCCTAACATTTGTTTCAGAATATTGTTCAGTGTCCAATAGCAGCAAATATGCTCCAAGTCCACAGGTAGCGCGAGTTTTCTTCTTGGGAAAGACTAGAATATGGGCTTGAATTCAATGAAGAGCGCATTTCGCTTTCCGCCACCTTAGACTTTCGGGGAGATCATTATACTATTGCGCAGCAGAATCATATTTTGTAAACGGCAGTGGTGTGACGATTCAACACTAAATTAAATGTGCGGCATTCGACAATATTAGCACTTCTGAATTTTGAAAGAAATATATATTTTGGAATGTAATCAGCATTTACCTAGCGGAAGCTAAGACACCAGATTTGTGAAACCAAACAGGAATCTGCGTAAAACTGTTCGTTCGTTTGTAGGTATGTATTTTACCAGAATTATCTGCGTCTCTCCAGTATCTGTGTTTAATGCTTCCTTGACATTAAAACAAACGGATTTCCAGAAAACCAGATTACAAAGCTCTAGCTTATACGGGTCGGTAAATTACGTTTGCCTGGTCGTCAAAGCGGATTTAACGCAAAGATAACGTTAGGTAACATATTTCAGCGGCAGTATGACGTTTTTAAACTATAGAATATACAACAATATTAATTACTTTAATTACTGAAGTTATAAAAATCTCTCTATGCACAACAGCGGCGATTTGCGTATAGTGAGAGACAAAGGAATTAAGTGAAATGAAGAATAATTCTAGTCCAGTAACCGGCGGAACTAAGGTCAGCGATAACAATTGAAGTCGAAGCACACACCAGCGAAATTATATGCCGTTTGGAAGATGTTTACCCGAAATATTATTGAATAATTTAGTTGTGTGAACAGGATATGAAGTCAGCCAAAGCAGAAAAAAGAAATCAAGAATTAGATGGGTCCGTCTAAGACCGGATCTTCAAATAGAAAGAGGACGTAAATGCATGAAACTATAATACAATACAGTTAATTGAGTGGGGTTTTTAGTTGAAATAGCCATATTAATTTCTCAGAAGAAATAGAACTGTGGTGAACATAAAATGTTACAAGACATGATATTAATCACTTAAGTTAACTTTCAAACAATAATGTTGAAATGTGCAACTAATCAAAAATTCACTAATACACTGATATTTATACAATAATTTTGTCCATACTTCCGCGTTGCCGACCGAGACGCCCACACACAGAAAATATTAATACCAATATCAAATCTGCAAATCACAAAGATTGCTATTTATATTAATAACTCAACATTTACATGAATATAAATATAAAGGGTTTTAAGATCAACCCACTGTTATAGAAAATTGAGCACGTTCAGAGCCTTGTTCGCTACTTTGGTGACATATTTATATATAACTCTATAAGTATTGTGCGTATTTCAATAACCTCAAATTTGAAACTGAATACTGCAGAGTATTGGCACATACAAAAGTTACACAATATTTAAAATATGACGTCTAACTTTGATAACTAGTTATTATATTTTAGTTTTGATAGGTATAAGCGCCTTCAAAATTTTACATTTTGAATGTAAAATGATATTACAGCGTTTAAAGAATAACGGGTTGTGTATTGAATTTTTTAAACGTTCTGTTTTCAAGCCTGCAACTTGCATTTCCGAAATTTTGCAATTATGTTATTATTAATATTGTAAATATGTTTCCATGCTATAAATAACTCGTTTCACTTTTGGGCCACCAACTAAATTTCGAGTTAAATATAGCGCGCGTTTCAAGTGCCTCAAATTTGAAACAGAATACTTTGGAGTATTGTCACAGCCACGTTTACAAATTTGGACAATGTGCTGTACTCTGATAAGTGTTTGTAAGCAATAGTTTCAACTATAATAGATTGATATCATTTGTTTAGAACGCATGATAGATTGTGCGATATATTATACGTGGGTCTTGTGCTTATGATTTTACACTCAAACTGGTTTAGCTTCCTAACATTTGTTTCGGAATATTGTTCAGTGTCCAATAGCAGCAAATATGCTCTAAGTCCACAGGTAGCGCGAGTTTTCTTCTTGGGAAAGACTAGAATATGGGCTTGAATTCAATGAAGAGCGCATTTCGCTTTCCGCCACCTTAGACTTTCGGGGAGATCATTATACTATTGCGCAGCAGAATCATATTTTGTAAACGGCAGTGGTGTGATGATTCAACACTAAATTAAATGTGCGGCATTCGACAATATTAGCACTCCTGAATTTTGAAAGAAATATATATTTGGAATGTAATCAGCATTTACCTAGCGGTAGCTAAGACACCAGATTTGTGAAACCAAACAGGAATCTGCGTAAAACTGTTCGTTCGTTTGTAGGTATGTATTTTACCAGAATTATCTGCGTCTCTCCAGTATCTATGTTTAATGCTTCCTTGACATTAAAACAAACGGATTTCCAGAAGA
>CAXDID010001223.1:290279-312149 GCA_963988835.1 Hexamita inflata
GATAATACAATCCAATAATGATTTGATGAATTCTTAAATTTAATTCTTCTAGCTTTGGTTTTGTTTGGAGCATTTTGGTTTATCAGTATGTTTTTGTGATCTGAACGATTTGTTGTTTTGTTTTAATAACCTAGTTTCTTATTTAAGTCAACATGGATTAAATAATAATCATTATATAATTAAATAATATTTAACAGAGAAATGAATTACGGATAACATATTTGTTTTAATTGTAACTAATAGCAGTATAAATGAGATTTTAGTAACTGGAATATATAAAACATATAATTAGCATAATCAGTGATGATTGTCTCTGATTTTCTATTTTATGTATGTTCTATTTTATGATTGTTGTTTTGCTTAATTTTATTACCTCATTATATTCTTATATAATGTTTGCTTCTATAATATTTGTTAAACAACTAATTATAACTAATAATAACTAATAATCAAAATGTTAAAATAATATTATGATTAACAATGATTAGTATAATTATTGTAAAAAATCTAAAACAATTAATAATATTAAACTGGTTAATGAAGTTTTCTTTTTATCAAAATTAAACACATAGATATTTTTATACAGTGATTACACTCAGTAATCCACTATTGAAATTTAAGTATATAATTATAACGTACAATATTTCAGTTTATTTGGATTAATTAGTGAGGGATAAAACATAAAGAATTCATATATTAACATAGATTTGAAATTTGAAGTTTTCTAAGGTGCTCTAATATGTATTAAATGCAATGTTTAACTACTTGATTGTACCATCATCTTTATTGCAACAGGTAAATAATTATCTGGAATAATAATGGAAGGCTAACAATTGTTATTGATATAATATTCATTTATTTAGTACAGAATGACAAGCTCTAACTCTTCTGGAATTATAAATCAAGTAAATCAACAAATTAACTTAACAATATTTGATTGTAAGTTAACTGGAAGTAACTTGGTTGACAGCGATTACAACGGCTATGTTGCATCAATTATTCAATTCCCATAAATTTCTCTAAATATAAATGGTTTCTTTGTTTGTGTTTAAAATATATCTGCAGTAGGTAATCAAAGCTTATCACTGTATATAAATGTTAAATTGCAATGCGATCTATGCGGTGAATTAAATGTTGTTTATGGTATTTGTGCAGAATCTTTAGTTCATGGATAATTTGTAAATAATTATCTATTATAATGTATATATCCGTTTATATTTAATAATAATTAATGCATTTGTGATCAAGGGTTTATACTTGACTAATCGATTTGTGTTAACATAATTCAAGAAATACACAACATATAAGTTGATAGTAGATTATAATAACGTGTTGAAAATGTTGAAAATAGTGTATATGAATTGGATAGAAATATTTTTTCTTAATTAAACAGCTTGAACCATATTGTTTAGTCTAATTTTTCTTCCCTTATAACAACAATAACAACATTGAACTTATCCATAAACGATATTATAATTAATCAGTCAAAATAAATAGATTAAATGCAAGAGATCATAACAAATCTGGTTCAGCAAATAAATTGCATTAACACAGCCGGACGGTTTGACTCATGTATTCTGAATAGCTGTCCAATTCAAGGCCAAAAGTAAATTAATGGTGTGTGTCAATGTGCTAATACAAATGCTGTTGTTCAAAATAATGTTTGTGTTTGCCCTGAAAACTCAAATGTGATAAATGGTATATGCACCTGTAGTATTAGTGGATAAACAATGCAATCTGGAGTGTGCGCATGCCCATCTGGGTAACCTGTCGTTAATAATTAATGCATAGTCGTAATTATAACATACAATACAGATAATACATTCTAGTGCGGATAGGGTGTTTCAGTCACCACATTCGATATTCAAACAGCTACGAATTAACTAACAACACCACTTAGTTTTAGTTAATATCAAATATTTGCTTCCTCTTAAGTTATATCGGATGCTTTTATTAACATTTTAGACAATGTCTACTCAACAATAACTCCTTTGTTTTAAAGTTAGAAAGATTTTACAAATATTAAAATTTAACTAGCAACACAAACAATGACTGGTGGCTCAATATTAGTACCTAACACGATTACAGCTTTGAGTATTAGTTAAATGAGTATCATTTCAAAAACAGGGAGTTCAATATCTGTATCTTAGTACGTTAACATTTTGGTAGCTTCTTCGTCCAACACTAAAATAAATGCCTTACTAGTTAGTTTAAATATTTCCATGTCTAGCGGAAGCATATCATTAATTAAAACTGTAAGTGGTATAATCGACATAACCGGCTACCAGGTTTTAGGAGCTTATCAAAGCACAAATATTGTTGCTATGATAACTTTAGCAATTTCTGCTACCGGGAATATAAGAAAAGTAAGTTTTAAACCAATTGTATTCAACATTGGAAACTGTTCATCTTACTTAATCGGTACGGCTGCTTCGGCAGAGTTCACAGTAAGTAATGTTGCTATAATAATAGGAAATAGTTCAAATTAATAAATTTTATCGTAAATTTTATCTTTTGGTTAGCATTGGTAGTTTGGCGGAATAGCTGCTAGTATCTTAGGTTCTTCTAAAATTATTATAAACAATGTGATAACTGACTGCTACCAGTAAATTAACACAAATGTATCTTTATTCTCCGGGTTTATTGTGGGATAGGGATAATCGAGTTCTAGCAGCCTTTCCGTTGCAAATTTGTGTCAGTAGTAGAAAGTTACGAGTACTCAATAATTTAATCAATTTGGGTTAATCATAGGTAGCACAAATGCAAATACAACACTTACATAAGTGAACACCCGTATTTCCATTATTTCAAGTTTTTAGTACAATGTTGGCATTCTGTTCGGATACTTATGTGCGTTAAACAGTTCAATTATTAATGTAAGCGTTATCGGTAGCAATATTAGTTCATCTAATGGTTATTATGTCGGTGGATTTATTGGAAATGCTTAAAATTCGACAGTTAAAATAGTCAATTCGTAAATTTAATAGGTCCGTATTGTTGCATTAAGTTATGCGGGAATCATTCTTGGTTATAAAGATGGCGGAAATACATTCGTTTTCTCAAATTCCTCTTCGACCTTTAACTATATAAACAATAACTTGCAACGTGACTGCCCACTATTAAAAAATGCATTATCAATAATTGGGTGTTGAGTGATAAGAATTTGAATGCATATTTAGTTTGTATATATTTCCAGAAATTAATAAATCATTATTATAGAGGGGTAAATCCAAGGTCGCCAGGTATATATACAAAGTGAAATTAGAGTCGGTCTATATTTGATAGGGGGAAATACGCTGGCACATAAAAACATTTATATTTTATTTTAATATTAAATTACCACTCTACTGGGCTAGAAGGTTTAACTGCAATAATCAAAGTTAATTACATTTTAGTATTTTAACTACCATAACGAGAGCTGCTGGGATTTCAAAATTGTATATTATTAGTAACATGTACTCCTTTCACTCCAGTCCTTATAATTGTAATTAATTATTTCAGTGTAGCACAGTCAGCAATTATAAACTTTGAGTATTTGAAGAATGTGAAAATATATAGTTTCGCTGTAACTTTATGTTTACGTTGTTGGTACCTTATCATACACAGAATATTTATTGGAGTCGATTTCTTCAACTACTGCCGGTATAAAAGATACTAAATTTAGTGCAATTTAATATTTTGGACTGGAGTAGAGTGGTAATATAAAAATATTATAGAATAAATTCCTCTTATCTGTTGGGAAGATTCCTTCTTTCAAAGTAAGTTTAACTATATTTTCACCTCCAGATATAAGGTGGCGACCTTGGATTTACCCCTCTATTAAATGATCAGAATCATTAGGAACTCTTCGGTTCAACAATAAGCGATATAAATCTGTGATGCTACCAATCATCCAAGAGTTTTAACAATTTTGAAAATTTCTAAATATGAAATATAATTTGATATTTAGAATCGCAACGTAGAACCAACAAGAAAAGTTATAATTAATAATGCTTGGAAAATGAACATCAAGACATTTAAATGTATGATCAAATATAACTTTTTTGATTTGATTTAGTAATTTTCTTCCTAATATATATTAAAACCACTAAGCAATGATAATACAACGAATCAACCTCGCGCTTCTCGTTCCTCGCCTGAAATGCGGTCCGGCCAAATCAGTTGCGGAAGGTAAAATCTCCCGATTCAAAGTGCTGAGCTGGCAGGTGGTATTGCAAAGGGCATGCCATCAACGAGTCTTCAGGATTGGAAAGCGGTAGCTCCATTGCTTCCTTAGAAATGCAGATGGTACGATGCAGGTGATTCCCGTTACCAAAGGAAATCAATATAACACTCCTATAAACTCGTTAAGAAATTGCACATCACGAAAGCCACTTTATGACCAATAAGACACGAATCAACATGATATTACTCAGAACCTTATATACCCTTTTAGATGACAAACTATTTTAGACACGTGTTGCTTAGAAGGTAGGCAATTATCTAATGGGCAATTTTCTAGATCTTGGTGTGGGAAAAACCATGTAACCACGTCGAAAACTTTATTTTAAAGAAAACTTTCCAAATGAGGAAAGTAGCTTGTAAATGGCATTAAATGGCTGAGCCTTGGAGGTCTATTATACCTGAAAAATTGATTATTTAATGATAATATGTACGAATATTTTTATAATTCCCACTTCAAATGTAATGTATACAAAATATATCTAATAATAAGATTGAAGTCTGAAAAATACAATTAGGTAGGTACCTACAATTTATTAGTATGTACTGCTAAAATACATCACTAATTCAGCTTTATGAATTTATTTATAACATTTTTCTTGATAAAATATATTAAAAAAATAATTATTGAAATTTAGGCTATTATCACTATAAAAATAATCACACGTATTATGTGCTACCATAAACTAATATATAATGCTAAATACATGAGTATATTTCATGATTTAACACCTTTTTCAACACAAGAAGAATAGTTACGATATTTACACTGTAATATTAGAATAGTAGTAAGTATATACACATAATATTAATATTTCACTCCAATATATATGTTAACTAAATTTCAAATTATTTCAAGTAATATTATCAAATGACTTATATTTAAGGAATATTTAGTTATATTAACTATTTAAATAGCATTATATAATAAAGTTGAATGAAATTTAAAAATAAATTAAATATTTCGTACGCAATTTCATTTTTGTACGTAACGTACAATGTACGCGAGCGTACAACTTACGCAAACTTTTCGTACGCAATATTTTTTGGGTACGCAAATGCGTACGAAAAACCACCCCTAGTATTTACACAAAATTACGAGGCAAAATCTTCAATACAATCACATTCTTCCAAAACTATCTAATAATAATCGCTCTTTAACAAAGTAAGATCTATTGCACAGTTTTTGATTACCATAAAATCAGTTTTAACCAATATTTCGTAAATATTATTGATATTATTTTTGTTAACACCATCTACAGTTATTTATTGGTAACTTTCCTTCAATTAACTTATATCTATTGAATCGATAAATTAATCATCAGACCATCGAAGTTCTAATATGTCATCATTATATATAATTCTATAAGATATGTTATTAAAGTGGTTTAGTTATTAATTATCAAAACTTTTATTCAATTATTACTAATTATATTTCTTTCCTATAATATTATTAATGTAACATCACTATTTGCACAATATATCTCTTATCATCCATCTAATAACAGCGATCAAGGAAGGGCTCTGGCTCGCGCTATAACAATAGCCGAGAGCAGCGGTTCTCATGTTACCGATGAGCAACATGGCTCCAGAGCAGGCGCCTCCTGGAATACCGAAGTTATCTTCAAATAAAGAGGTGATCAAGTCGATGTCGCGGTTGGAGATGACTTCCTTTCCAGCCTTGTCGTTGAGATGTTCTGTGGTACCTCTCTTGGTCTTTCCAAGTTGGAGAAAACCCTTTTCATTCATAAGAGTACGGAGTTTGAACTGGTTACAGACTTTCATTAGTTCAACAGTGAGAGAAGTAGAATCGAATACTACCCAAGCATTCATGGGCTGGGCGAGCAATTGAGTTAATTCAGCTGAAAACTTCTTAGCGAGGAAATCAGCTTTAGAAATGATGATGACTTTCTGAGATTCTTAAAGACGTCTGATTTCTGAAGAACAATTATCAAAACATATCACGAAGTCTGGAACGACGGAGCTGAACGAAGACTGAATAGTAGAGGCGAAGCTGGAGAAGATGATGGACGGGGCGTCATAATAGTCTTCCAAATCTTTTTCTAGCATCAAGTGGCTGGTGAAGGAGCCGAGGAAACCACGTGGACCGCAGGAACCAAAGCCGTACGTATTAAGTTGTGTTTTGAAATAATCTATGGCCTTATTGGTGTCAAAAATCATTGTGTAAGTCTCATTTTACTGTGTATACTGTGGTTTTTAGCATTGGACAGTATTTAAGATACTTTGAGCTTGATCTTTTCTTTCTTTCATTTTATTGTGTATTTTTATTCTTAGTATTATCATTGGGTATATAATTGCAATTCCTGAGACGGCTGCGATATATTACACATTGTAAAGTGGGTAGAAAATACTACTATTCGTTATTTTCTGAATAGAGGAGTCATGTTTCACTTCACAAATGAATAAATTTTAAGAATACATATACAAGCTGTAAATGCAGACTATATAGAAATTGGCCGAGACGCACGAGCAGTCTTAGTTCCAGGCTGACGTTCCATTAACCATTTTGAACATGATATCGAACATTTAGAAGTCATTCGTGCAAATTAATCAGGATGAGATTATAAACAGCATTATTCCGAAGTTGATGTCCCCTCGTCTGTCTTCTTCCTTCAGCGTGGTCGGTACTTGCCCCGTGCACTGCCACAAGTGCGGACTAGTCCCATTGTAGCATGCTGAGTTCAACTGTGGTCATGTCTACTGCTCCCCTTGCCTATTAATGAACGCTCAATTTAACTCCAATTCAATCGCGTGCCCGGGCTGTTACAAGCAGAGTGACATGATCCGCTGGCACTCGAGCACGCACAAGCAAGTTTTGCAAGTGACGGATATTATTTGCCCCCACTGTGATCTCTCGTTCAATTCGCTAAGTGAGTTTATATAACACGAACAAATGAACGGGGATTACTTTAAACCGATTTCACTCGTTCAGATGAACGAGAAGATGTCCATGTTGAGCGTTTAAGAAACACCTGTTATTTAGTAGGGGAGTGGGAGCAAATCAAATTAATTGAAAAAAGATATTATTGGATAAGAGAGGGGAAAGAGCTGCTGCGCGTTTTACTGCAAATTGGGGTTTTTGATTGTTGTTCTCTCAATTGGAGTCACATTCGGACTTTGCTACATTATTGAAAAGAATGATGTGATGTGGGTGCAATACGCTAAACTAGAGAAGAAAATCCTGAAATGATACAAATTATTGCTTTTTTGTTTGCTTATTTATTTTTGTTGGATAGAAATATTAATTAATTAGAAAGAAGGACAAAGTAAAAGCATATTTCATTTTGGTATCAAGCCAATTGAAATTCTCATAAAATTTTGATTTCATTATAAAATGAAAAATATTGACAGTAAACGCAACATTTGCTATAATATTGACTAAATAAATTTCCACTCCGAATTTTGCAAATTTCAACTCCACCTCTCAACTTTTATGTCCTCTGAAAAACAATAAGACGTTCGTACCTCAAACATACTCGCTGCTAAGGGTATCTTGGATTTAATCCGCACATCATTAGGCCCACGCGGTCTCGATAAGATGTTAAAGACTCCACGCGGTGATGTCTTAATCACAAACGATGGCGCCACCATCATGAAACAATTAGAAGCTCGTCACCCAGCCGCTCGTATGCTTGTAGAATTATCCCAAGCTCAAGATATTGAAGCTGGAGATGGTACCACATCTGTTGTTGTTTTAGCTTCCCAAATGCTTTCAAACTGCTTGAACTTATTCAAGCTCGGTATCCACCCAACAGCTGTTTCAAAGGCTTTCCAAACCGCCTCAAATGAAGCTATGAGAATTCTTGATTCTCTTTCTACCACCATTGACTTAAACGACATCGCCTTGCTTGAAAAAATCTCTTCCACAACTTTAAGCTCAAAGGTTGTCGCTCACCACTCTGATTTCCTCAGTCCCTTGGTCGTAAAAGCCGTTTTGCAAGCTAAAGATGCTACTAACGTTGACTTAAAAAGAGTCAGAATGGTTAAAAAGCTCGGTGGTACTCTAGAAGACTGCAGATTAATCAACGGTATCGCTTTTAACAAAAGACCAGAAGGTCTCAGTTTCATGAAAAACCCGAAAGTTGGTCTCATCCAATTCTGCCTCAGCCCACCTAAAACTGATATGGATGCTAACATTGTTGTTTCTGATGATAAAGAAATCAATCGTCTATTGGAACAAGAACGTAAAATTACCTTAAAGATGTGCAAGAAGGTCGCCAAATCCGGTGCTAACCTTATCTTAATTCAAAAGTAAACTATGAAGCCAGCTTTGTCTGAAATGGCTTTATTCTATTTACAAAAACTTAAGATTGCTGTTATTCAGGATGTTGATAGAGACGAAATGGAATATGTTGCTGCTGCTCTTGATGCCACTATTGTTGCCACTCTTGACGAATTCACTGAAGAAAAGATGACAACTATTGAAGAAATGAAAGTTGAAGATGGTGTTACTTATCTTCTTACTTCTGAAGAAAAAGCTAAACAAACCAAAACATGCTGCTTTGTAGTTCGCGGTGCTAACAAGTTGATTGTTGATGAAGCTGAACGTTCTATCCACGACGCTATGTGCTCTATCAGATCTCTTATTAAGATTCCTAAATTAGTTCCAGGTGGTGCCTCAATTGAAGTCGAGATTGCCCAATAACTTTACAAATTTGCTCAAACTCAATTAAATGCTGACCAATATTGCATCAAAGCTTACGCTGATGCTTTTGAAATCATCCCTTTAACTTTGGCAGAAAATGCTGGTTTGAACCCAATTCAAATAGTCACATCTTTAAGATAATTACACTCTGAAGGCAAAAAGTGGGGTCTTAACGTAACTGGAAGAGGTGAAATTATGGACATGGTTGCTGCCGGTGTTGTATAACCAATATTGGTCAGTAAAAGTATGATTCAGCTTGCTACTGAAACGGCTAGAATGTTACTGAAGATAGACGATATCGTAATCGGCAGGTGATTGACATGAGTTCAATAAATCTATTTCTAAGTTAGTACGTAGTAGTAATAATTTTACTCAATTTTTACTTTCAATTTGTAAATATGATATATCAGAAAGGTTTCACTCATTTCCCTTTAGAAGAAATTAAGTTATTTTCATACTATTTTCCATTTTATTCTACAGTTTTGGAATTCTTTCTTATATTTTCTGAATATTATCTTTCAGATTATATATTTTTAAAAACTATTGATTCGTTTTGTAATTGAAGTTATTGAAATTCTTTTAAATATTTCAGATTCGTCTTAGTTTTAACATGTTATATATTTTTAAAGAACCTGAACGAAATATTTTCGTCAACCACGAATAATTTTAAAGTATTTACTTTTGGAATTGAAAATGTTTTCAACTAGAACTCGCACAAATCAATTATCAGATTTTATACATCTGGAAGTTTGTCAATAATTGTTGGATTATAGTTGTCCAACATACGATATTTTCTCATTGTTTCGAAACCTTCGAATATGTTTTCCAATTTTAAAAAATATATCTTTGCATTCATAAGTTAAGAGGTAAACACATCAGATCGTATTATTGAAAGATTTTCCACTATGAGGTTTTTAGTTGCATAATCCACAATATCGCAACATTTGATTTTCATATCATACACTTTGATGTGAAGTAAGCTCAGGTCAACAGTTGTCTAATTAAATGAAACATTGACCAGATTATCATAATTCATTTTTAATTCATAATCGGCTTCAACAAATAAGTATTGCCATTTGATTCTCTCGCACTTCACGTGCTTTAGCCATGATATGTCATTATATCTTGAAGTAACCTGAAGCTCCTCGCAGCGAAACGCTGGATTCCAGATATTTTAAACTCTGCAGTTTGTAAGCTTCAAGCACTGAATTGAACCTTTTAGTAAACTGAGATCTATGAATCCCTCGACTACAGAAACTTTATGAATATCTTTCGTAACTTGAGACAGATTACTGAAATCGAAAAGCTGAAACGCGCCTTAACAGTAAATACCCATGGAGCGGTAGGGCTTGCTGTTAATCAAGCTGTGATTTACAGTCACTGTGTCTCGCGCTCTGTTTTCATCATTGTAGTCGTATGATTCTGTTTTTTCGGCGTAAAGAACTTTGAATATGTATGATTCCTTATCTTTCTTATATCTTAAGTCGTTAATCACGTAGTACTCTTCTTTGTAGTACTTTTCTTCAGAGTGTTGTGATAACTGTGATGCAAAACTGCACATGCTTATTTCTTCCGAAGAATTTGATTCGGATGATTCTTCTGTCATTCAAGGAGTGGTAAAAAATATATTGTCATGGTTAAAATATATTGTTGTTTGCAGTTTTAATAGTAAGTTAACAGTAGATAGCCGATCCGAGATAAAAGCCGTTTTCTACTTTTAGATATTGTTGAGAGATATATTGTATTTCCATAAACACCCTAGAACATCACCACAGAGCTGTTTCGGCGACTTCCATTTAAATCCGAGATAGATGTAGTGCAAACCAATATACTCGATTTACTATTAAGAGAGATTTGAGAAGATAATTGTCAGGTTACTATTTAAAAGATAATCGCTTTTATCATGACAGTAGGCCGCAGGAAGGATTAAACACCAA
Organism: Hexamita inflata; assembly: GCA_963988835.1. Lineage (NCBI taxonomy): Eukaryota > Fornicata > Diplomonadida > Hexamitidae > Hexamita > Hexamita inflata. Next base: position 301,104 of record CAXDID010001223.1, read on the forward strand.
TTTGAGATAAAAGCCGTTTTCTACTTTTAGATATTGTTGAGAGATAAAATGCATTTCCATAAACACCCTAGAACATCACCACAGAGCTGTTCCGGCGACTTCCATTTAAATCCGAGATAAAAGTAGTGCAAACCAATATACTCGATTTACTATTAAGAGAGATTTGAGAAGATAATTGTCAGGTTACTATTTAAAAGATAATCGCGTTAACCATGACAGTAGGCCGCAGGAAGGATTAAACACCAATTTGAGATAAAAGCCGTTTTCTACTTTTAGATATTGTTGAGAGATAAAATGTATTTCCATAAACACCCTAGAACGTCACCACAGAGCTGTTTCGGCGACTTCCATTTAAATCCGAGATAAAAGTAGTGCAAACCAATATACTCGATTTACTATTAAGAGAGATTTGAGAAGATAATTGATTAGTTACTATTTAAAAGATAATCGCTTTTATCATGACAGTAGGCCGCAGGAAGGATTAAACACCGATTTGAGATAAAAGCTGTTTTCTACTTTTAGATATTGTTGAGAGATAAAATGCATTTCCATAAACACCCTAGAACATCACTACAGAGCTGTTTCGGTGACTTCCATTTAAATCCGAGATAGATGTAGTGCAAACCAATATACTCGATTTACTATTAAGAGAGATTTGAGAAGATAATTGATTAGTTACTATTTAAAAGATAATCGCTTTTATCATGACAGTAGGCCGCAGGAAGGATTAAACACCGATTTGAGATAAAAGTTGTTTTCTACTTTTAGATATTGTTGAGAGATAAAATGCATTTCCATAAACACCCTAGAACGTCACCACAGAGCTGTTCCGGCGACTTCCATTTAAATCCGAGATAAAAGTAGTGCAAACCAATATACTCGATTTACTATTAAGAGAGATTTGAGAAGATAATTGTCAGGTTACTATTTAAAAGATAATCGCTTTTATCATGACAGTAGGCCGCAGGAAGAGCAAAACACCAATTTGAGATAAAAGTTGTTTTCTACTTTTAGATATTGTTGAGAGATAAAATGCATTTCCATAAACACCCTAGAACATCACTACAGAGCTGTTCCGGCGACTTCCATTTAAATCCGAGATAAAAGTAGTGCAAACCAATATACTCGATTTACTATTAAGAGAGATTTGAGAAGATAATTGTCAGGTTACTATTTAAAAGATAATCGCTTTTATCATGACAGTAGGCCGCAGGAAGAGCAAAACACCGATTTGAGATAAAAGTTGTTTTCTACTTTTAGATATTGTTGAGAGATAAAATGTATTTCCATAAACACCCTAGAACATCACTACAGAGCTGTTTCGGCGACTTCCATTTAAATCCGAGATAGATGTAGTGCAAACCAATATACTCGATTTACTATTAAGAGAGATTTGAGAAGACAATTGTCAGGTTACTATTTAAAAGATAATCGCTTTTATCATGACAGTAGGCCGCAGGAAGGATTAAACACCAATTTGAGATAAAAGTTGTTTTCTACTTTTAGATATTGTTGAGAGATAAAATGCATTTCCATAAACACCCTAGAACGTCACCACAGAGCTGTTTCGGCGACTTCCATTTAAATCCGAGATAAAAGTAGTGCAAACCAATATACTCGATTTACTATTAAGAGAGATTTGAGAAGATAATTGTCAGGTTACTATTTAAAAGATAATCGCGTTAACCATGACAGTAGGCCGCAGGAAGGATTAAACACCGATTTGAGATAAAAGCTGTTTTCTACTTTTAGATATTGTTGAGAGATAAAATGCATTTCCATAAACACCCTAGAACGTCACCACAGAGCTGTTTCGGCGACTTCCATTTAAATCCGAGATAAAAGTAGTGCAAACCAATATACTCGATTTACTATTAAGAGAGATTTGAGAAGATAATTGTCAGGTTACTATTTAAAAGATAATCGCTTTTATCATGACAGTAGGCCGCAGGAAGGATTAAACACCGATTTGAGATAAAAGTTGTTTTCTACTTTTAGATATTGTTGAGAGATAAAATGTATTTCCATAAACACCCTAGAACATCACTACAGAGCTGTTTCGGCGACTTCCATTTAAATCCGAGATAAAAGTAGTGCAAACCAATATACTCGATTTACTATTAAGAGAGATTTGAGAAGATAATTGTCAGGTTACTATTTAAAAGATAATCGCTTTTATCATGACAGTAGGCCGCAGGAAGGATTAAACACCAATTTGAGATAAAAGTTGTTTTCTACTTTTAGATATTGTTGAGAGATAAAATGTATTTCCATAAACACCCTAGAACATCACTACAGAGCTGTTTCGGTGACTTCCATTTAAATCCGAGATAAAAGTAGTGCAAACCAATATACTCGATTTACTATTAAGAGAGATTTGAGAAGATAATTGTCAGGTTACTATTTAAAAGATAATCGCTTTTATCATGACAGTAGGCCGCAGGAAGGATTAAACACCGATTTGAGATAAAAGCTGTTTTCTACTTTTAGATATTGTTGAGAGATAAAATGCATTTCCATAAACACCCTAGAACGTCACCACAGAGCTGTTCCGGCGACTTCCATTTAAATCCGAGATAGATGTAGTGCAAACCAATATACTCGATTTACTATTAAGAGAGATTTGAGAAGATAATTGTCAGGTTACTATTTAAAAGATAATCGCTTTTATCATGACAGTAGGCCGCAGGAAGGATTAAACACCAATTTGAGATAAAAGTTGTTTTCTACTTTTAGATATTGTTGAGAGATAAAATGCATTTCCATAAACACCCTAGAACATCACTACAGAGCTGTTCCGGCGACTTCCATTTAAATCCGAGATAAAAGTAGTGCAAACCAATATACTCGATTTACTATTAAGAGAGATTTGAGAAGATAATTGATTAGTTACTATTTAAAAGATAATCGCTTTTATCATGACAGTAGGCCGCAGGAAGAGCAAAACACCAATTTGAGATAAAAGCCGTTTTCTACTTTTAGATATTGTTGAGAGATAAAATGCATTTCCATAAACACCCTAGAACATCACCACAAAGCTGTTCCGGCGACTTCCATTTAAATCCGAGATAAAAGTAGTGCAAACCAATATACTCGATTTACTATTAAGAGAGATTTGAGAAGATAATTGTCAAGTTACTATTTAAAAGATAATCGCTTTTATCATGACAGTAGGCCGCAGGAAGGATTAAACACCGATTTGAGATAAAAGCCGTTTTCTACTTTTAGATATTGTTGAGAGATAAAATGCATTTCCATAAACACCCTAGAACGTCACCACAGAGCTGTTCCGGCGACTTCCATTTAAATCCGAGATAGATGTAGTGCAAACCAATATACTCGATTTACTATTAAGAGAGATTTGAGAAGATAATTGTTAGGTTACTATTTAAAAGATAATCGCTTTTATCATGACAGTAGGCCGCAGGAAGGATTAAACACCGATTTGAGATAAAAGCCGTTTTCTACTTTTAGATATTGTTGAGAGATAAAATGCATTTCCATAAACACCCTAGAACATCACCACAAAGCTGTTCCGGCGACTTCCATTTAAATCCGAGATAAAAGTAGTGCAAACCAATATACTCGATTTACTATTAAGAGAGATTTGAGAAGATAATTGTCAGGTTACTATTTAAAAGATAATCGCTTTTATCATGACAGTAGGCCGCAGGAAGGATTAAACACCGATTTGAGATAAAAGCCGTTTTCTACTTTTAGATATTGTTGAGAGATAAAATGCATTTCCATAAACACCCTAGAACGTCACCACAGAGCTGTTCCGGCGACTTCCATTTAAATCCGAGATAAAAGTAGTGCAAACCAATATACTCGATTTACTATTAAGAGAGATTTGAGAAGACAATTGATTAGTTACTATTTAAAAGATAATCGCTTTTATCATGACAGTAGGCCGCAGGAAGGATTAAACACCGATTTGAGATAAAAGCTGTTTTCTACTTTTAGATATTGTTGAGAGATAAAATGTATTTCCATAAACACCCTAGAACATCACTACAGAGCTGTTTCGGTGACTTCCATTTAAATCCGAGATAAAAGTAGTGCAAACCAATATACTCGATTTACTATTAAGAGAGATTTGAGAAGATAATTGTCAGGTTACTATTTAAAAGATAATCGCTTTTATCATGACAGTAGGCCGCAGGAAGAGCAAAACACCAATTTGAGATAAAAGCTGTTTTCTACTTTTAGATATTGTTGAGAGATAAAATGTATTTCCATAAACACCCTAGAACATCACTACAGAGCTGTTCCGGCGACTTCCATTTAAATCCGAGATAAAAGTAGTGCAAACCAATATACTCGATTTACTATTAAGAGAGATTTGAGAAGACAATTGATTAGTTACTATTTAAAAGATAATCGCTTTTATCATGACAGTAGGCCGCAGGAAGGATTAAACACCGATTTGAGATAAAAGCTGTTTTCTACTTTTAGATATTGTTGAGAGATAAAATGCATTTCCATAAACACCCTAGAACGTCACCACAGAGCTGTTCCGGTGACTTCCATTTAAATCCGAGATAAAAGTAGTGCAAACCAATATACTCGATTTACTATTAAGAGAGATTTGAGAAGATAATTGATTAGTTACTATTTAAAAGATAATCGCTTTTATCATGACAGTAGGCCGCAGGAAGGATTAAACACCGATTTGAGATAAAAGCTGTTTTCTACTTTTAGATATTGTTGAGAGATAAAATGCATTTCCATAAACACCCTAGAACATCACTACAGAGCTGTTTCGGCGACTTCCATTTAAATCCGAGATAGATGTAGTGCAAACCAATATACTCGATTTACTATTAAGAGAGATTTGAGAAGATAATTGTCAGGTTACTATTTAAAAGATAATCGCTTTTATCATGACAGTAGGCCGCAGGAAGAGCAAAACACCGATTTGAGATAAAAGCTGTTTTCTACTTTTAGATATTGTTGAGAGATAAAATGCATTTCCATAAACACCCTAGAACGTCACCACAGAGCTGTTTCGGCGACTTCCATTTAAATCCGAGATAGATGTAGTGCAAACCAATATACTCGATTTACTATTAAGAGAGATTTGAGAAGATAATTGTCAGGTTACTATTTAAAAGATAATCGCTTTTATCATGACAGTAGGCCGCAGGAAGAGCAAAACACCGATTTGAGATAAAAGCTGTTTTCTACTTTTAGATATTGTTGAGAGATAAAATGCATTTCCATAAACACCCTAGAACGTCACCACAGAGCTGTTCCGGCGACTTCCATTTAAATCCGAGATAAAAGTAGTGCAAACCAATATACTCGATTTACTATTAAGAGAGATTTGAGAAGATAATTGTCAGGTTACTATTTAAAAGATAATCGCTTTTATCATGACAGTAGGCCGCAGGAAGGATTAAACACCGATTTGAGATAAAAGCTGTTTTCTACTTTTAGATATTGTTGAGAGATAAAATGCATTTCCATAAACACCCTAGAACGTCACCACAGAGCTGTTCCGGCGACTTCCATTTAAATCCGAGATAAAAGTAGTGCAAACCAATATACTCGATTTACTATTAAGAGAGATTTGAGAAGATAATTGTCAGGTTACTATTTAAAAGATAATCGCTTTTATCATGACAGTAGGCCGCAGGAAGGATTAAACACCGATTTGAGATAAAAGCTGTTTTCTACTTTTAGATATTGTTGAGAGATAAAATGCATTTCCATAAACACCCTAGAACGTCACCACAGAGCTGTTCCGGTGACTTCCATTTAAATCCGAGATAAAAGTAGTGCAAACCAATATACTCGATTTACTATTAAGAGAGATTTGAGAAGACAATTGATTAGTTACTATTTAAAAGATAATCGCTTTTATCATGACAGTAGGCCGCAGGAAGGATTAAACACTGATTTGAGATAAAAGCTGTTTTCTACTTTTAGATATTGTTGAGAGATAATCATTTCCATAACACCCTAGAACATCACACAGAGCTGTTACTTCATTAAATCCGAGATGATGTAGTGCAAACCAATATACTCGATTTATATTAGGAGATTTGAGAAGATATTGTCTGTTACTTTTGTGTTTTGAGTAGGCCAGGAAGGATAACACCGATGAGATAAAAGTGTTTTCTTTTTATTGTTGAAGATATATTCATTCGAAACACCGAAGTCAAGAGCTGTTTTTTTGGTGTTGTTTTTGGTTTGGGTTGTTCTTTTAAAGATAATCGCTTTTATCATGACAGTGCGGAAGGTAACACCGATTTGAGATAAAAGTTGTTTTCTACTTTTAGATATTGTTGAGAGATATAATGCATTTCCGGAAACACCTAGAACGTCACTACAGAGCTGTTCCGGCGACTTCCATTTAAATCCGAGATAAAAGTAGTGCAAACCAATATACTCGATTTACTATTAAGAGAGATTTGAGAAGATAATTGTCTGGTTACTATTTAAAAGATAATCGCTTTTATCATGACAGTAGGCCGCAGGAAGGATTAAACACCGATTTGAGATAAAAGTTGTTTTCTACTTTTAGATATTGTTGAGAGATAAAATGCATTTCCATAAACACCCTAGAACATCACTACAGAGCTGTTTCGGCGACTTCCATTTAAATCCGAGATAAAAGTAGTGCAAACCAATATACTCGATTTACTATTAAGAGAGATTTGAGAAGATATTGTCGGTTCTATTTAAGATATGCTTTTATCATGACAGTAGGCCGAAAGGATTAACACCGATTTGAGATAAAGTTGTTTTCTTTTAGATATTGTTGAAATAAAATGTATTTCCATAAACACCCTAGAACATCACTAGGCGTTTCGGTGACTTCCATTTAAATCCGAGATAAAAGTAGTGCAAACCAATATACTCGATTTACTATTAAGAGAGATTTGAGAAGATAATTGTCAGGTTACTATTTAAAAGATAATCGCTTTTATCATGACAGTAGGCCGCAGGAAGGATTAAACACCGATTTGAGATAAAAGCTGTTTTCTACTTTTAGATATTGTTGAGAGATAAAATGCATTTCCATAAACACCCTAGAACATCACCACAGAGCTGTTCCGGCGACTTCCATTTAAATCCGAGATAGATGTAGTGCAAACCAATATACTCGATTTACTATTAAGAGAGATTTGAGAAGATAATTGTCAAGTTACTATTTAAAAGATAATCGCTTTTATCATGACAGTAGGCCGCAGGAAGGATTAAACACCGATTTGAGATAAAAGTTGTTTTCTACTTTTAGATATTGTTGAGAGATAAAATGCATTTCCATAAACACCCTAGAACGTCACCACAGAGCTGTTCCGGCGACTTCCATTTAAATCCGAGATAAAAGTAGTGCAAACCAATATACTCGATTTACTATTAAGAGAGATTTGAGAAGACAATTGATTAGTTACTATTTAAAAGATAATCGCTTTTATCATGACAGTAGGCCGCAGGAAGGATTAAACACCGATTTGAGATAAAAGTTGTTTTCTACTTTTAGATATTGTTGAGAGATAAAATGCATTTCCATAAACACCCTAGAACGTCACCACAGAGCTGTTCCGGCGACTTCCATTTAAATCCGAGATAGATGTAGTGCAAACCAATATACTCGATTTACTATTAAGAGAGATTTGAGAAGACAATTGATTAGTTACTATTTAAAAGATAATCGCTTTTATCATGACAGTAGGCCGCAGGAAGGATTAAACACCGATTTGAGATAAAAGCTGTTTTCTACTTTTAGATATTGTTGAGAGATAAAATGCATTTCCATAAACACCCTAGAACATCACCACAGAGCTGTTTCGGCGACTTCCATTTAAATCCGAGATAGATGTAGTGCAAACCAATATACTCGATTTACTATTAAGAGAGATTTGAGAAGACAATTGATTAGTTACTATTTAAAAGATAATCGCTTTTATCATGACAGTAGGCCGCAGGAAGGATTAAACACCGATTTGAGATAAAAGCTGTTTTCTACTTTTAGATATTGTTGAGAGATAAAATGCATTTCCATAAACACCCTAGAACATCACTACAGAGCTGTTCCGGCGACTTCCATTTAAATCCGAGATAAAAGTAGTGCAAACCAATATACTCGATTTACTATTAAGAGAGATTTGAGAAGATAATTGTCAAGTTACTATTTAAAAGATAATCGCTTTTATCATGACAGTAGGCCGCAGGAAGGATTAAACACCGATTTGAGATAAAAGCTGTTTTCTACTTTTAGATATTGTTGAGAGATAAAATGCATTTCCATAAACACCCTAGAACATCACCACAAAGCTGTTCCGGCGACTTCCATTTAAATCCGAGATAAAAGTAGTGCAAACCAATATACTCGATTTACTATTAAGAGAGATTTGAGAAGACAATTGTCAGGTTACTATTTAAAAGATAATCGCTTTTATCATGACAGTAGGCCGCAGGAAGGATTAAACACCGATTTGAGATAAAAGCTGTTTTCTACTTTTAGATATTGTTGAGAGATAAAATGCATTTCCATAAACACCCTAGAACATCACCACAGAGCTGTTCCGGCGACTTCCATTTAAATCCGAGATAAAAGTAGTGCAAACCAATATACTCGATTTACTATTAAGAGAGATTTGAGAAGACAATTGTCAGGTTACTATTTAAAAGATAATCGCTTTTATCATGACAGTAGGCCGCAGGAAGGATTAAACACCGATTTGAGATAAAAGCTGTTTTCTACTTTTAGATATTGTTGAGAGATAAAATGCATTTCCATAAACACCCTAGAACATCACCACAGAGCTGTTCCGGCGACTTCCATTTAAATCCGAGATAGATGTAGTGCAAACCAATATACTCGATTTACTATTAAGAGAGATTTGAGAAGACAATTGATTAGTTACTATTTAAAAGATAATCGCCTTTATCATGACAGTAGGCCGCAGGAAGGATTAAACACCAATTTGAGATAAAAGTTGTTTTCTACTTTTAGATATTGTTGAGAGATAAAATGCATTTCCATAAACACCCTAGAACATCACTACAGAGCTGTTTCGGCGACTTCCATTTAAACCCGAGATAAAAGTAGTGCAAACCAATATACTCGGTTTACTATTAAGAGAGATTTGAGAAGACAATTGATTAGTTACTATTTAAAAGATAATCGCTTTTATCATGACAGTAGGCCGCAGGAAGGATTAAACACCGATTTGAGATAAAAGCTGTTTTCTACTTTTAGATATTGTTGAGAGATAAAATGTATTTCCATAAACACCCTAGAACATCACCACAGAGCTGTTCCGGCGACTTCCATTTAAATCCGAGATAGATGTAGTGCAAACCAATATACTCGATTTACTATTAAGAGAGATTTGAGAAGATAATTGTCAAGTTACTATTTAAAAGATAATCGCTTTTATCATGACAGTAGGCCGCAGGAAGGATTAAACACCGATTTGAGATAAAAGCTGTTTTCTACTTTTAGATATTGTTGAGAGATAAAATGCATTTCCATAAACACCCTAGAACATCACCACAGAGCTGTTCCGGCGACTTCCATTTAAATCCGAGATAGATGTAGTGCAAACCAATATACTCGATTTACTATTAAGAGAGATTTGAGAAGACAATTGATTAGTTACTATTTAAAAGATAATCGCTTTTATCATGACAGTAGGCCGCAGGAAGGATTAAACACCGATTTGAGATAAAAGCTGTTTTCTACTTTTAGATATTGTTGAGAGATAAAATGCATTTCCATAAACACCCTAGAACGTCACCACAGAGCTGTTCCGGCGACTTCCATTTAAATCCGAGATAGATGTAGTGCAAACCAATATACTCGATTTACTATTAAGAGAGATTTGAGAAGATAATTGTCAGGTTACTATTTAAAAGATAATCGCGTTAACCATGACAGTAGGCCGCAGGAAGAGCAAAACACCAATTTGAGATAAAAGCTGTTTTCTACTTTTAGATATTGTTGATTTAAAGACAGTTCAGTTAATTATTGTTTTTTAAATACAAACTTTATCATTATTATCATAATCAATGAATACAATCTCTTCTATAATCATAATATATAAACACTTATCAAATGAAATATAATAATAATCCAATCTTTGTGATAAATATTTACTAGTTGACAACGTTTAATATTAGTATTGTCTAAAGCTCAAAAAATTGAATAATATCATTATTAATCAACAAATATATTCTGCATAATAATCTAATCATATGTTCATATATGCGTAATCTACCAAATCTTCAGATATACAATTGTAAATGCAGTAAGTAAGTCAGTTTTCTGTTTTTGGGTTCAATACATAAACACAAGATATAATCGATTCTGATATTTTTGTGACCATTAGCTATTCTATACTCACCGGTGCATTAGTCTGTATGTAGTGTAACATTGATATTAAAACGTCTCAACTTCAGTTTGTTGCGCATGGTGTATAAATTTCAGCTTTGATATTAAAATCAATTGACACTGTATAAATATCCAAGGTTAATATTTCTTTCAGGTTCCAGAGTAATTTTTCTTCTGGAATAATTAACTAGGTTAATCAGACTATTACGAAATTTATGATATCATAATCTGTTTTAACCGGATTTAACAATTTTTCTAGCATTTCTAATGGATATATTTCTTCGAAGCTATATGTTGATATTACAGTTGAAATTAATTCTCTTTCCGTGTGTGTTGAGAATACGTCCAGATTCGGTTCTTCTTCGTTCACAGGGTCAGTTTCACAGTCTGAAATCGAAACGTGTGCGATTTGCAAAGCTGATAATTTCATTACTTATGGATTATGCTAATAGCAACCTTAATTCTCTGTTTTGCTTTTAAATTCAACAGTTATTTGTGAATACCCCTTTGTATTTAATGACCAAATGAACGTTTGTGAGTGCTCCTACGGATTCTTTTTGAACGTTTCATATTGTGTGAATGTTATACAGCAGTTCTCAATCACTTAAAAGAACGCCACTGTTTTAGAAAACACTCTGAGAACTGAAATGCAAGCAACAGAAATTGAACTAAAAACTGCATTCATCGGTTTAGAA
>CAXDID010001224.1:0-93453 GCA_963988835.1 Hexamita inflata
GGCAATATATCCAGAAATTAGGAATTTGCAAAACCAAATAAACTAAGAAGGATCCCAGGAACCTAATCAAGTTAATGAAACAATGCATCAAAGGCAACCATCAACAAACAATGCCAAAACAATGAATCAACCTCCCGTGCAAGCCGGAGGAAATAACGAGCAAATAGAAACTGAGAAGCGAGAACCGGTTTCTGGAAATAAAGTTAGCGAATCAGGTAAAACTGGTCCGCTGACGACTCCGTGATGGCCATGCTGGGTCTTTACTGAGTGGGCACAAATGACGGGTTGAGCCCGTTTTGAAAGTGGAAACACTGGCGTGCGAGAGCCTATGTTTTGCTTTCGATAGTCTCAATGAAGTCTGTTTGTGCCGTCTCGAGGAAGTGATATATATATATAACATTGTAATCATCACAAATATGATATAATCATGGAAATCTCTCATCAAAACTATCAGCCGTAGATTTGAATCTTACTAATTGACGATTTTTTGTTACGTTCGAGTTAAATATATCACTTCTAACAAATATGTTCTGGTGCTCTTTCGGATCACATCCTCCAAATAGAATCGCTTGCTTCTTTAAAATTATTTTTACGTATTTGTAAAATATATAAATCGTCTATTATTAAAATATATTATTTATTTTTCATTCTCCGCGCTCATAAGATGAGCACGTCCTCGTTTTGCTCCTAGCCCGCGTGATTATCTCCGTTTTCTTCTGCGGGTGCGAAGTCTTCGTGCGGCTCGATCACTAGGCTGTCAACCAGCCCGCCTAGGTCTTGAGCGGCCGGTGAAATATTTGCCTTCTTTATTCTTATTTTTTCCCGGATTTTATTCTGGGCTCTTCGACGTCGTCGTCCGCTATGTCCTCTATCATCTCGCGTCCGGATATCTTTTTGTTGAAATTTGCTCTGTACACCAGGAACACGCTAATAATAATAACAACCACCACCTATAATTCCGGCCGTTTGATGTTACCCGATTTATTTGTCACGCAGACCCCGTTAACGGCCTTGTACGCACACGTGCACATCCCGTTCACCACTTTCTCGTTCGGGTTACACTATTGGACACAGGATTTATTTGGTGCACTCGCACTGCTTCAAGTTTTTACTTGGGGTACTGAACGCAGGGCACGCCACGCAAGTAGCTGGTAATGCAGCGCTTTCCGTCGCTGGACAGGTTCTTTCCAGTGTTACAATCAGATTTGAGCATGCAACCGTCCTTAGACGTGTTGAGGACCCACAAAGGATTCGTTTCATAACAGGTCGAAACGCATTTTTCGCCATCCGGTTGCAGATAACCTACGCACATATTCCCAGAAATATCCTCTAATGTAGTCGGATCATTCACTTTACAGTTAGCTATACATTTTCTGCGAGTAATATCAACAAACTCACCTGCCTAGCACGTAGCGGTACATTATGTTCCAGCGGAATTAAAATATAAATTTAGATTAACGTAGCAATCAAAGACGCATATTAAACCAGTACCGCTTAAATAAGTTGGGTTATTTGGTGGAGCTTCTGTTGCTGGACATCCATTTGCAGCTAATAAGCATTTTGTTTTTTCAACGTTCGTTATATTCTTTCTTTCATCTGTCCAGCAGCTTGTGACACAGGCATTTCCGTCAACATTTAGGTAGCCTTCATCACATGAGCCAGGGGCTATGAATTTTGTTTTAGCCTTGTTCAAAATACCTATTGGTGAGTCATGTGCGCAATCATCGATACATTTTGTTTAATCTTAGGTGATGTAACCGCTTGTGCAGCTCGTGACGCATTTGCTCTTACCATTAGAATCAAAAATGTCAATGAGACTTCCGTCCTCAGATTTACAATCCAAGACCCGTGCACGTTTTGTTTACGCAAGTTTTGTTGTCAATGTCGATTGTAGTATTGTCCAGACTGAAACAGTCTGGGACACATTGCGTTTTCGCTAAGTTCATGTAGCCTTTTAAACGGCTAACCGTTATAAGAAGGTGCTACCATTTATAATTTGGAGTGATGCCAATTACTGTTCCAGAGGTAAAATTGCCAATCGGTTAACAGCGATCACGTAAAATAGATTATATCTTTATTTTTATATATTCTACCACGTAATCTATTAAGTTAAGCCAAACAAAAGACGATTATAATTCAAAATATACGAGAATCGACGATCAAAACGATTATAAATTTAATCTAGTCAACGATTGATATCTATGCAGATATTCACTTCATTTTCATTTATAGTTTGTGCTATCTCGAGGAAGTGATATATATATATATATATATATCACTTCCTCGAGACGGCACAAACAGACTTCATTGAGACTATCGAAAGCAAAACATAGGCTCTCGCACGCCAGTGTTTCCACTTTCAAAACGGGCTCAACCCGTCATTTGTGCCCACTCAGTAAAGACCCAGCATGGCCATCACGGAGTCGTCAGCGGACCAGTTTTACCTGATTCGCTAACTTAATTTCCAGAAACTGGTTCTCGCTTCTCAGTTTCTATTTGCTCGTTATTTCCTCCGGCTTGCACGGGAGGTTGATTCATTGTTTTGGCATTGTTTGTTGATGGTTGCCTTTGATGCATTGTTTCATTAACTTGATTAGGTTCCTGGGATCCTTCTTAGTTTATTTGGTTTTGCAAATTCCTAATTTCTGGATATATTGCCGGCGGTGGATTAACTTTTTCCAAGGGTTTAGTCGCGTTGACATCATATTTAGTTCTCTATAGTTAGATTAATATATTAATCATAATATATTGAGTTAAAAATGAATCTTTACCATTATTTCATTTATTCATAATAGTCTTTATCTGAATGAAAGAATTCTAAATTAGCTATATTCTCGTTTACAAATAATAATTTAAAAATGTTATTTTATCATCAAATTTTAATATATAATTTACATTGATTTATATATTTTAAGTTTTCACTCAATCGATTTCATTATTAACTTTCTCAGCAACCTATCTTTGCTTTTCAGCTTGAAGTGCAGCTGTCTTGAGTTTCTCCGAAGTCTCTGCTCCGGTTTTATTCACGAGGTCGAAAAAGACACCTTCCTTCCTGATTAAATTAGCTGGCGTGTCGAACTCAGCTATGTTTCCCTTGTCCATCACAATGATTCTGTCGAAGTCAATGATGGTGTCGAGTCGGTGGGCTATAGAAAGTACAGTAACTTCGCTGAATGCGTTTCTTATGGTTTACTGAATGAGTTGATCATTCTCTCTGTCGACTTGAGCCGTGGCCTCATCCAGAATAACACAGCTGGCCTTTCGGAGTATGGCCCTAGCGATGCACACCAGTTACTTTTATCCAGCGGATAGGTTGTCTCCATTGGTGGAGATCTTGGAGTCGAGCTGGCCAGGTTGCTTCTGGAAGTACTCCTTCATTTGGACCTGCTCAAGAGCCTCCCACATGCGTTTATCGTCAACACGCTCGAGGCCTTCTGTTTTGACGCCTTCTGCATCCGCTTGTGAGTACGGACAAAGACATTATCTTAGCGTACCAGAAAAGAGAAATGGGTCTTGCGGAATGATAGTGAATGCCTTTCTAGCCTGGTGAAGTCCGAGATCCAAGATATTAACACCATCTACAATGATTTATGAGCCTTTGTCGGGTTCGGCGAGTCGGTACATAGCCACTGTAATTGAAGACTTTCCAGCACCTGTTCTTCCAACGATTCCGATGTGTTCTTTCGGCTTTAACTTAAAATCAAGCTTTTTCAACACCGGGTCGAGTTCAGGTCTGTATCTGAATTGAAGGTTCTTGACTTCAATGCCTGAATTGTTTCTTGGCCAGTCGCTAGCAAGTTTGAAGTCACGCTTTACAAACTCGCCCTCTTATTGTAAACTACCGTACTCAATTAATCTCTCAACAGCTGACATTTCGCCATCCAGTGTGACCATTGTAAGCACAAAGTTCATTAAAATGTAGCTAATACTGAACCCATAGCTCACAATTACTCCTGTATACTTCGATATTTCTCCGCTGTACGGTGCTATGAGCGTGGCTACGAGTGCTATCAAAAGTGCGAAAGAGCCACTCAGCACTCCGAGGCGGAATACGAGCCACTGTCGAAGGCTACTGCTGAAAGAGTAAGGATGAATTGAAGTCGACAGCTTCTCTAAAATCATATTTCTGTTTCTCTTGGAGAGAAAAAGCTCTGATAGAAACTAAACTGTCAACAGTTTCCTGACAGATTGAGAAAACGGGAGACCTACTCGCTGCTTCCAGTCGTTTCATCTATGGGTATAATTTTCTGAAATTGAAAAATATAGTGATAAATATTACAATGGCAACAAAGATAACTACAATACAAGGATAGTTGACAATTGCGATAGAAATAATCATCCCCAGAATTGTGAGCCCTGATGAAAATGCACCTTGTAGCTGGAACATGATTTCTGAGTCGACAGACAGAGTATCTTTTGAAAAACGATTCATAATCCTCCCTTATGGTGTCGTATCGAAGAAACTCAACTTCGTATTTAACACAGAAGAAAGCATGTTGCTGTGAAGTTTCTTGGAAACAGAAAGACAAAACGAACCGTAAGCAATGTTGGCCACAATTGTGAATACGATTATTCCACATGTCAGGCCGATATACAGCCAGAGATAATTATTCGAGCTCTTAATAGCGGACATGGAGTATTTTATGTTTTTATCTTTTGCGCAGCTCAATATCACCTATACTCTTTAAATCATCTATTATACATCTTTAGTAGGGTCTAATCCGTTTACTATTATTTAATAGATGGCGTTTGACGCGCAATAGCTGGACTAAAGTGTGTTTCCAATTCCGCAATCAGTTATGTTAAGCTCCATATTGCTTTAAGTTTTGACCCAGCCGTACTTATCGGTGGCCCAGTGCGATACCATAACTGTTTGGTATTACGTGATAGCAGTTGATATCACATAAAGAATAATCGTGAGTAAACCAAGAACTAGCGAACCAGATGTAAACCACTTTTTGTAGGTTTCCAGCTTGATATTTCCAGTCGTGGTTAGCTCTTCATCTTTTTGCGATTCTGTGTTTTTCACTTTAGACGCATCTGTGTTCTATACTTTCAAAACATCTTCATTTTTTATTGTGGCTATGTTGGCGTGACTGTGTTACATAGAGGTTTCTCCGGTAATACCCATGATTTTAATGTTGTCTTTCATGAGATTCTGGACAGTTTCGTAGTTGATTATCTCACCATCAGTAATCTAGATGATTTTATCACAGTCGTTAAAGTAATGTGTCTGATGAGAGGCTATAATAACAGTAGCACCCCTACTCTTGAGATAGCCGAGGATAGCATCGTTCCAGATGGTCTTTCCAACGTGTGCATCTACTGCAGAGAGCGGATCGTCAAGAAGGTAGATATTTGCATCTGAGTATATGGCTCTCGCAAGAGAAAGTCTTGCTTTCTGACCGCCTGACAGAGTAACTCCTTTTCCACCAACTTCAGTCTGGTCTCCGGCTGGTAGAATGGCAAAGTCATCCTTGAGGCAGCACATCTCAACCACGCGTTTGTATTTTTCTGCATCATATGGCTTGTTGAAGAGAATGTTTTGTCTAGCGGACTTTGAGAAGATGTGGCAGGCCTATGAAAAGTATGCAGTGGTTCCGTTGACATAGATATGCGGGATCTCGGAGTCAAACCTTGGGTCTTCCTAATGCTTCTTCTCCAAATCGTAATCGTTGTAAATGGGCTAAAGACCATCCTTGCTAATATAGGTATTTAATTTGTCTCTGTTGGATGCTATGAGTCTCATTTCTCCCAAGATTGCATTGAAGAAGCTTGTCTTCCCCTGGCCCACTTAACCGCACACACCGATAATATCTCCTTTCTTGACTTTGAGTTTCAGGTTCTTGACCACAGCAGGACCATCGGTCACATCCACGTTATTATTTTTGTTGAGATAATGTCTCATCGTTTGGATGTGGATGGCCATCAGTTTCAGCTTGTCCACTTCACTTGAATTCTTGTCTGGAACATAATTCGTGAAGTTATACTACTCTAGGCTCTGAATTCTGCTTACCAACGGAACATCGAATTGAATGCACCATCTGTCTATGAGAATGTCCTTGGACTCCTTTGTAAGTGCTATATCGAGTTGCTATAGATCTGCGTGAGTTATATCACCTGTGTACTCAATAGCTGGCTATATCTAGTAGCTTTATCTATGTTATCCCAAAAGAACTTTGTATCTTTTCAGCTCCATGGGGAGATTTCTCTTGATTTAGGCAAGAGCCTATTTATTCTCTTTGAAAAATGGGTCCATCACGGGTGGCACAATTTTATCTTAAGCTAAATTCCATGTGAAGCTAGGTTTTCCAGTGACAACGATTGCTAATGAATCGTCAGCTGCTTCATCTGGCAATTTCTTACGTTCTTCTTGGTTAAGCTCGTTCACTTTCACCACGATTCCTGGATCCGTTTCTGCCAGTTGCAAAAAGGCACTGATTCTTTTGGCACTTATAGCTGCCTGAGAAGCGGAACTCATTATCATTGGGAGCATTATGATAGCAAACGCTAAAAACTAAAATAAAAACATTATAGTGAATGCAGAAGTAATATCAAACTTGTCTTTGAACGTCATAACAATAAAGGCTATGGCTGTCATTATAGGTGCTGTTGCACTTGCAATAAGACCGAAAACAGAAAAGCAAACTGCAAAATAAAAGAGCTATTTGAGTTCTTTATTTCTTGTGTTTTAGAGTCTGGCATACTAAACAGACTCCAACCCAAATAGCTTTACAATTTTAATTCCATTCAATATTTCAGTGGCTCTTTTCATTCTCATATCTTTAAGTGACATTAGTTTTTTCTGAATGAATTATACTTTCCCCATAATCAACCCAACAACTGGAAATATTACCAAATATGCAGTTAATCCAATCAAAGCAAGTGGGTTGATTTATACTCCCATATATATTATATATATTACCAAATCAGTTGGTATCTATATAATAAAGTGAAAGTATACAATTAAAGTAGATATCGTCATAGAATCTGTGTATAACAAATTAGTAATATTGCCTGATGCTGATGATGATCTTGTTTAATCGCTAATAACCAAAATTTTGTTAAATATCATATCCAATAAACCGCTAACACTTATCGTTGCTGCTCTTATCAAACCAGACATAGCAAGGTTTTAAAGAGCGAAATTTGCAACCTAAGATACAAATGATAGAATTAAGAATCCCCAAAGTTCAACTAATACTTTTTCTAATCCACTTCTATAATTTAGCTGAACAAATTATGATTAAGCAGGATTATCAGTGAAGAGATCATCACAATTATAAAATGTTGACGGAATAAGTATCTAAGTGAATTTTCTGACAGATATAGGTGAGCTGATGCTGCATAAAGATACTAGTGGAATATATACTATCAACATTATTAAATATTTTCTGTTTGCTCTTAAAATTAAGTTCAACAAACTTTTTTGCTTTTTTAATGTTATATTGTGATTCCATTCTTTGGTAATAGCAATTCCATTTTGCTTAGAATGAAGCTTTTCCGAAATAGGAGAGACATCGCACATGTGCAATGCTTTGTGCTTTTTTATTTTCTTAAGTATGGGTTTCATATAATTAAATGTTACCCATTATCGGTTAGAGTCGATTGGCTTTAGATTTTTGTCAATGGTGTCCCTACTATTCATGTATAAATGGTGTGGGGATTGGTTGTTGCTGACACATAATTTTGTGTATTTTTCTATGTTATGATGAAATTATTTAGATAAATTATGATTCGAAAAAACACTAAAGATTTATACCATACAAAGAATTAAAATGTAATAATAATAATATAAATAAGAAAATATTCAAATTAATTGAACTACATTTTTTATCACATTATATCTATTGATACTATTAAGCTTTACAAATTATACTAGATTTAGAAGCTACTCCATATTATAGACGTGAATAGTAATCTTATTATTTTATATAACGAAAGAAAAATATACCATATTTGTTATACATTATTATATGTGCATAGATGTCATATAGTTTATAATTTAAGAAATTTGCAACAAAATACGTGATCTAAACAAACATAACAGTTTCATTGTTATAGACAGAATACTGAAACATTCTCAAATAAAAACATTACATATACCAATAAATATTTTTTAATTATTCTATGCATGTGATTCTATTGGACATGTATTTAGTTCAATTAGTGGATTACTTAAGAACATTCAAATTACTGCGATATAGATGTAAACAGTTGAAATTGATAATTAGTCCTAGAAAGCCGTCCAGTATATAATTATCTGTTTCGGATGTTGTATAGACTATATTAGAGTATTTTGATCGTGCTTTTCAAAAATATCTCAATCTATGGAAGATTATATATCACATTATATATATATATATATATATATATTTGATTACCTTCACGAAAAAGGAATGATGAAGGTAGCCACGCAATCTCCAATCAAAGAAGTGCCCGCAAAGCCAAGACAGAAAAACTTTGAAAAAGCCAACAAGACAAAGACTAAAAAGAAGTCCACGCAAACAGCAGAAAGAGGCAACGATAAATTGGAAGACACGTCCACAAAGAAAAAACCTGACAAACCCACCCAGACCAAAGTAATCCCCAACGCGAAAGGCAATAACAAGAAAATTTAGTCTCTCAAAGAGAAGATCGCTTCTTCTCCAAATCGTAATCGTTGTAAATGGGCTAAAGACCATCCTTGCTAATATATGTATTTAACTTGTTTCTGTTGGATTCTATTAGTCTCATTTCTCCAAGGATTGCGTTGAAGAAGCTTGTCTTCCCCTGGCCCACTTAACCGCAAACACCGATAATGTCTCCTTTCTTAACTTTGAGTTTCAGGTTCTTGACCACAACAGGACCATCGGTCAAGTCCACGTTATTATTTTTGTTAAGATAATGTCTCATCGTTTGGATGTGGATGGCCATCAGTTTCAGCTTGTCCACTTCACTTGAGTTCTTGTCTGGAACATAATTCGTGAAGTTATACTACTCTAGGCTCTGAATTCTGCTAACCAACGGAACGTCAAATTGAATGCACCATCTGTCTATGAGAGTGTCCTTGGACTCCTTTGTTAGTGCTATATCGAGTTGCTCTAGATCTGCGTGAGTTATATCACCTGTGTACTCAATAGCTGGCTATATTTAGTAGCTTTATCTATGTTATCCCAAAAGAACTTTGTATCTTTTCAGCTCCACGGGAAGATTTCTCTTGATTTAGGCAATAGCCTATTTGTTCTCTTTGAAAAATGGGTCCATCACAGGTGGCACAATTTTATCTTAGGCTAAATTCCACGTGAAGCTAGGTTTTCCAGTGACAACGATAGCTAATGAATCGTCGGCTGCTTCATCTGGCAATTTCTTACGTTCTTCTTGGTTGAGCTCGTTCACTTTCACCACGATTCCTGGATCAGTTTCTGCCAGTTGCAAAAAGGCACTGATTCTTTTGGCACTTATGGCTGCCTGAGAAGCGGAACTCATAATCATTGGGAGCATTATAATAGCAAACGCTAAAAACTAAAATAAGAACATTATAGTGAATGCGGAAGTAATATCAAATTTATCTTTGAACGTCATAACAATAAAGGCGATGGCTGTCATTATAGGTGCTGTTGCACTTGCAATAAGACCGAAAACAGAAAAGCAAACTGCAAAATAAAAGAGCTATTTGAGTTCTTTATTTCTTGTGTTTTAGAGTCTGGCATACTAAACAGACTCCAACCCAAATAGCTTTACAATTTTAATTCCATTCAATATTTCAGTGGCTCTTTTCATTCTCATATCTTTAAGTGACATTAGTTTTTTCTGAATGAATTATACTTTCCCCATAATCAACCCAACAACTGGAAATATTACCAAATATGCAGTTAATCCAATCAAAGCAAGTGGGTTGATTTATACTCCCATATATATTATATATATTACCAAATCAGTTGGTATCTATATAATAAAGTGAAAGTATACAATTAAAGTAGATATCGTCATAGAATCTGTGTATAACAAATTAGTAATATTGCCTGATGCTGATGATGATCTTGTTTAATCGCTAATAACCAAAATTTTGTTAAATATCATATCCAATAAACCGCTAACACTTATCGTTGCTGCTCTTATCAAACCAGACATAGCAAGGTTTTAAAGAGCGAAATTTGCAACCTAAGATACAAATGATAGAATTAAGAATCCCCAAAGTTCAACTAATACTTTTTCTAATCCACTTCTATAATTTAGCTGAACAAATTATGATTAAGCAGGATTATCAGTGAAGAGATCATCACAATTATAAAATGTTGACGGAATAAGTATCTAAGTGAATTTTCTGACAGATATAGGTGAGCTGATGCTGCATAAAGATACTAGTGGAATATATACTATCAACATTATTAAATATTTTCTGTTTGCTCTTAAAATTAAGTTCAACAAACTTTTTTGCTTTTTTAATGTTATATTGTGATTCCATTCTTTGGTAATAGCAATTCCATTTTGCTTAGAATGAAGCTTTTCCGAAATAGGAGAGACATCGCACATGTGCAATGCTTTGTGCTTTTTTATTTTCTTAAGTATGGGTTTCATATAATTAAATGTTACCCATTATCGGTTAGAGTCGATTGGCTTTAGATTTTTGTCAATGGTGTCCCTACTATTCATGTATAAATGGTGTGGGGATTGGTTGTTGCTGACACATAATTTTGTGTATTTTTCTATGTTATGATGAAATTATTTAGATAAATTATGATTCGAAAAAACACTAAAGATTTATACCATACAAAGAATTAAAATGTAATAATAATAATATAAATAAGAAAATATTCAAATTAATT
Organism: Hexamita inflata; assembly: GCA_963988835.1. Taxonomy (NCBI): domain Eukaryota; phylum Fornicata; order Diplomonadida; family Hexamitidae; genus Hexamita; species Hexamita inflata. The sequence goes on from CAXDID010001224.1 coordinate 10,809, forward strand.
GAACTACATTTTTTATCACATTATATCTATTGATACTATTAAGCTTTACAAATTATACTAGATTTAGAAGCTACTCCATATTATAGACGTGAATAGTAATCTTATTATTTTATATAACGAAAGAAAAATATACCATATTTGTTATACATTATTATATGTGCATAGATGTCATATAGTTTATAATTTAAGAAATTTGCAACAAAATACGTGATCTAAACAAACATAACAGTTTCATTGTTATAGACAGAATACTGAAACATTCTCAAATAAAAACATTACATATACCAATAAATATTTTTTAATTATTCTATGCATGTGATTCTATTGGACATGTATTTAGTTCAATTAGTGGATTACTTAAGAACATTCAAATTACTGCGATATAGATGTAAACAGTTGAAATTGATAATTAGTCCTAGAAAGCCGTCCAGTATATAATTATCTGTTTCGGATGTTGTATAGACTATATTAGAGTATTTTGATCGTGCTTTTCAAAAATATCTCAATCTATGGAAGATTATATATCACATTATATATATATATATATATATATATATATTTGATTACCTTCACGAAAAAGGAATGATGAAGGTAGCCACGCAATCTCCAATCAAAGAAGTGCCCGCAAAGCCAAGACAGAAAAACTTTGAAAAAGCCAACAAGACAAAGACTAAAAAGAAGTCCACGCAAACAGCAGAAAGAGGCAACGATAAATTGGAAGACACGTCCACAAAGAAAAAACCTGACAAACCCACCCAGACCAAAGTAATCCCCAACGCGAAAGGCAATAACAAGAAAATTTAGTCTCTCAAAGAGAAGATCGCCAAATTGTAAAGAGAATTGTAAAGTTAGTTTGATACAGCGGCAGCAGTGGTGCGCAAATTCAAAGAAACCAAAAAGAAGCATGACGACAAGAAGATCACTTAAAAGACAAAGAATGCCGAAGCCCAGCCTGAAAATGAGAAGAAAAAGACTGAAGTAAGTTAGAAAGCTGAACCTACGAAGAATATCGAAGAAAAGGCGCCTGACAAAACGAAGCTTAAGGACGTTCAGAAGCAGAAAGAGAAAAGCCCCCAGTCTAAAAGTCACAAGATCAAAAGACCACTTAAATACTCCAACCGAACGCAAAGTCTCCTCAAAAGGAAACTTAGAAAAAGAAAAAGGATAAATAACCTGTCTTAGAAAAGCTTGTCAAATCATAGCCAAAAGTTGGTCAAAATGTATAAAAAACGATTAGTTAATCCACCGCCGGCAATATATCCAGAAATTAGGAATTTGCAAAACCAAATAAACTAAGAAGGATCCCAGGAACCTAATCAAGTTAATGAAACAATGCATCAAAGGCAACCATCAACAAACAATGCCAAAACAATGAATCAACCTCCCGTGCAAGCCGGAGGAAATAACGAGCAAATAGAAACTGAGAAGCGAGAACCGGTTTCTGGAAATAAAGTTAGCGAATCAGGTAAAACTGGTCCGCTGACGACTCCGTGATGGCCATGCTGGGTCTTTACTGAGTGGGCACAAATGACGGGTTGAGCCCGTTTTGAAAGTGGAAACACTGGCGTGCGAGAGCCTATGTTTTGCTTTCGATAGTCTCAATGAAGTCTGTTTGTGCCGTCTCGAGGAAGTGATATATATATATATAACATTGTAATCATCACAAATATGATATAATCATGGAAATCTCTCATCAAAACTATCAGCCGTAGATTTGAATCTTACTAATTGACGATTTTTTGTTACGTTCGAGTTAAATATATCACTTCTAACAAATATGTTCTGGTGCTCTTTCGGATCACATCCTCCAAATAGAATCGCTTGCTTCTTTAAAATTATTTTTACGTATTTGTAAAATATATAAATCGTCTATTATTAAAATATATTATTTATTTTTCATTCTCCGCGCTCATAAGATGAGCACGTCCTCGTTTTGCTCCTAGCCCGCGTGATTATCTCCGTTTTCTTCTGCGGGTGCGAAGTCTTCGTGCGGCTCGATCACTAGGCTGTCAACCAGCCCGCCTAGGTCTTGAGCGGCCGGTGAAATATTTGCCTTCTTTATTCTTATTTTTTCCCGGATTTTATTCTGGGCTCTTCGACGTCGTCGTCCGCTATGTCCTCTATCATCTCGCGTCCGGATATCTTTTTGTTGAAATTTGCTCTGTACACCAGGAACACGCTAATAATAATAACAACCACCACCTATAATTCCGGCCGTTTGATGTTACCCGATTTATTTGTCACGCAGACCCCGTTAACGGCCTTGTACGCACACGTGCACATCCCGTTCACCACTTTCTCGTTCGGGTTACACTATTGGACACAGGATTTATTTGGTGCACTCGCACTGCTTCAAGTTTTTACTTGGGGTACTGAACGCAGGGCACGCCACGCAAGTAGCTGGTAATGCAGCGCTTTCCGTCGCTGGACAGGTTCTTTCCAGTGTTACAATCAGATTTGAGCATGCAACCGTCCTTAGACGTGTTGAGGACCCACAAAGGATTCGTTTCATAACAGGTCGAAACGCATTTTTCGCCATCCGGTTGCAGATAACCTACGCACATATTCCCAGAAATATCCTCTAATGTAGTCGGATCATTCACTTTACAGTTAGCTATACATTTTCTGCGAGTAATATCAACAAACTCACCTGCCTAGCACGTAGCGGTACATTATGTTCCAGCGGAATTAAAATATAAATTTAGATTAACGTAGCAATCAAAGACGCATATTAAACCAGTACCGCTTAAATAAGTTGGGTTATTTGGTGGAGCTTCTGTTGCTGGACATCCATTTGCAGCTAATAAGCATTTTGTTTTTTCAACGTTCGTTATATTCTTTCTTTCATCTGTCCAGCAGCTTGTGACACAGGCATTTCCGTCAACATTTAGGTAGCCTTCATCACATGAGCCAGGGGCTATGAATTTTGTTTTAGCCTTGTTCAAAATACCTATTGGTGAGTCATGTGCGCAATCATCGATACATTTTGTTTAATCTTAGGTGATGTAACCGCTTGTGCAGCTCGTGACGCATTTGCTCTTACCATTAGAATCAAAAATGTCAATGAGACTTCCGTCCTCAGATTTACAATCCAAGACCCGTGCACGTTTTGTTTACGCAAGTTTTGTTGTCAATGTCGATTGTAGTATTGTCCAGACTGAAACAGTCTGGGACACATTGCGTTTTCGCTAAGTTCATGTAGCCTTTTAAACGGCTAACCGTTATAAGAAGGTGCTACCATTTATAATTTGGAGTGATGCCAATTACTGTTCCAGAGGTAAAATTGCCAATCGGTTAACAGCGATCACGTAAAATAGATTATATCTTTATTTTTATATATTCTACCACGTAATCTATTAAGTTAAGCCAAACAAAAGACGATTATAATTCAAAATATACGAGAATCGACGATCAAAACGATTATAAATTTAATCTAGTCAACGATTGATATCTATGCAGATATTCACTTCATTTTCATTTATAGTTTGTGCTATCTCGAGGAAGTGATATATATATATATATATATATATATATATATATATATCACTTCCTCGAGACGGCACAAACAGACTTCATTGAGACTATCGAAAGCAAAACATAGGCTCTCGCACGCCAGTGTTTCCACTTTCAAAACGGGCTCAACCCGTCATTTGTGCCCACTCAGTAAAGACCCAGCATGGCCATCACGGAGTCGTCAGCGGACCAGTTTTACCTGATTCGCTAACTTTATTTCCAGAAACCGGTTCTCGCTTCTCAGTTTCTATTTGCTCGTTATTTCCTCCGGCTTGCACGGGAGGTTGATTCATTGTTTTGGCATTGTTTGTTGATGGTTGCCTTTGATGCATTGTTTCATTAACTTGATTAGGTTCCTGGGATCCTTCTTAGTTTATTTGGTTTTGCAAATTCCTAATTTCTGGATATATTGCCGGCGGTGGATTAACTTTTTATAGGTTGGTTTAACGTGTCCGTTGAATTTGCATCAAAGGCGCCTTCAGAATATCTATATAATTTTATATTATTTACCAATATTGTGTAAATTTATATTAAAACATATTTCACTCCGTCAATGAAATTAACTAAAAAATATATATTGGAGTGCTTGAATCAAAATAATTAATTTCGAGTTGATTCTGAAGAATAATTTGCAAATATTTTAAGTTTAAATATACAGTTAGATATAAGTAGCTCCCATTGTGTAACGCAGGTGATATTATCGATTTATAAAAACTTACGGCCTGCAAAGCTAATATCAAACATATATTTCTTGTTCAAAAGCTAGTCAATTTAACTACGCTTAATATTTCAAATAATCAAATTTCTGATCTATCACCTATTGCAAACTTGGTGGAGTTGAGAACGTTATTCGCTTGTGAAAACTGTATTTCAGATTTAAATAATCTAACAAACCTGGTTAAGTTGTAGTATATAGATTGTGTGGATAACAAAATTTAAGATGTTTAACCTCTAGCAAATCTAGTAAATGTTGAAGAATTGCACCTATCAATAAATATTATTTCAAATTTATAACCATTAAAGAATTTGATACTTTTGAGAAAGATTTATCTGGATAGGAATCAAATTAAGGATATTTCACCCTTGTGTCATTTGAAAAAGTTAAATGTCCTCAGTCTTGATTAAAATCAGGTTATTGACGTTACTCCTCTCTAAAATCTACCACTTTATAAGCTTTCTATTGCATATAACTAAGTATAGGACATTTCTCCACTTAATCGAATTTAATTTAACAATCTTCTTGATATTTCATTTAATCAAGTTGTGCTGAAAAACGTCAACCAAGAAATTTTAAGAGACTTCAGTAATATGTTCTAAAAGAAACCCGCAAGGAAATATACAAAAATATACAATAAAATTAAAAGAGTGAATGAATCAACAAAAATCCTGTATAAAATGAGTGCAAACAAGGTTCTACCTAAAATGCATAAATAATTCCAACATATTCAGACAACCTTTAATCATTAATAGGGATATATTTACAACGCGCTAAACTAAGCGGTTAACCTATTACTAGTTCTTGTAAACACTTCAATTTTTTGATAATTGATAATTTTTGCCTGTTATCTATTTGAACAACTGTTTTAGTAAGTATGCGGTAGAAGATTAATTGAGTTGAGAGGTTTATTTTATGTTATTAATTTTGTTGAAACGAAATAATGTTAAGCTTGTCAGTATTTCCACTTCGCAAATAATTAACAAAATTCTCGAAAACGACTTCAACCATTTAATAGGTAAATTACTATTTTTGTGTTCAATATATATTAAAACATATTATTCGTATTTTAAATCACTTTATTCATTTTTATAAATGTGTGTGTACCCTCTTATGTCATTTTATTCACTAATATGCGTTTTATAACACTCTGGACACAAATGATATCCTTTGCACGAACACACATATCTGCTATTACATTATTTGCAGCCGACACATTACGCACTTACTTTTGTATATACATGATAGTGTTTATATGCTTCTATTACTGGTCCTTTAATTGGGCTTACTGGTTGGTTACAACCTTCAATTTTTCGTGGTGTAGCTTTAATTTCATATTTTGTTAGATTTATTTTCATTTAATCAATTATGCTTTCAACATAATCCGTTATTTTAATTTCTTTATATTCTGGATGCAATAATTTCATCAAAGAAAACCCATTAACTAATATTACTTACATAAAATTAATTATTAATGGTAATGCAAAAAGTAGAAAACTTTAACCATGATATATACAAAATCAAAATTTGTGAAATAACCCTGTTAAATGTAAGAATTTGTAAGTTCTCGTGGTATTCCCAGAGAACAACCTGAAATAGTTCGTTACTACAATAATAATTATAAAGGAGTTGATTACGTAGACCAACGTACAAAAAATATTAAGTTTCCAGGACGATGTACTCGTTGGACCACAAGGATGTTTATTTATTTTATGTAAGTAATATTAGTTAATGGGTTTTCTTTGATGAAATTATTGCATCCAGAATATAAAGAAATTAAAATAACGGATTATGTTGAAAGCATAATTGATTAAATGAAAATAAATCTAACAAAATATGAAATTAAAGCTACACCACGAAAAATTGAAGGTTGTAACCAACCAGTAGTAAGCCCAATTAAAGGACCAGTAATAGAAGCATATAAACACTATCATGTATATACAAAAGTAAGTGCGTAATGTGTCGGCTGCAAATAATGTAATAGCAGATATGTGTGTTCGTGCAAAGGATATCATTTGTGTACAGAGTGTTATAAAACGCATATTAGTGAATAAAATGACATAAGAGGGTACACACACATTTATAAAAAATGAATAAAGTGATTTAAAATACGAATAATATGTTTTAATATATATTGAACACAAAAATAGTAATTTACCTATTAAATGGTTGAAGTCGTTTTCGAGAATTTTGTTAATTATTTGCGAAGTGGAAATACTGACAAGCTTAACATTATTTCGTTTCAACAAAATTAATAACATAAAATAAACCTCTCAACTCAATTAATCTTCTACCGCATACTTACTAAAACAGTTGTTCAACTATATGAACAGTTCATATAGATATTTATTTCTATTTTTCTCATTCTCTGAGATCTTTGAAAGTAGTTTTTTCATTTCATCTAATTTAAACAAATTTCAGATTTAAACAAATATTATTCAAAGTTTTAAACATCGACTCGTATAATTAATATTGCATTTATTTGAGCGAAACCACTTCACGACTTTGAATATGTATTTGAATACAGGGCGTTAACCATTTGGAGATTTCACAACCATGAATATTTATAGAGGTTCTACGTACCTACACGAAGATAAAAAGAGAAAGGAATATTTATGTGATTATAAAATACAAAAGAAATATGATTTTGATCACATTCTTAAAAAAGAAATTAAACCCAAGATTAAAGACGATTTTCACAAAAATTAACTAGGTCCTGGTAAATATAATATAGAAAAAGAATAACCTAAAAACTTTGTTTCGCGAACTGATAGATATTCAAATCCTTCCACATTATGGTGCAATGCTCTCAAAAAGAATTAGGATAATATAACTCCAGGTCCATAAGCTTATTTCTTTAGACCATAGAAATAAAGTGGGCATATAATTGCTCCTTTAGTTGAACAAAATATATTTATTTAAGAAATCCATAAAATGTAAAACGCAACACCAGGACCAGGTATGTATGTAACAGTTAAAGGCGAGAAACTTACAAATAAAAGAATACAAAGCGCAAAACTGTATACTACTGACAGGAGCATTAATTCAAAACCGCCATTGATTGTTACACCTGCTCCTGGATAATATTCTCAGTAAGCAATGACATCCAATAAAGTCTCTTCCTTTTTATATAGAATGGATAGAAATATCGGGACTGATTATTTACGTGATAAATTTTAGGCGCCAGATTGTAAATTTGATGGTAAAATCGATAGATTGGGAAGAAAGTTAATCGGTTATGAAAGACCGAAAAGTGCCATTAAGTGAAATATTAGACTATATTATTTATTTCACACCACATATGAATGAATTGTCACCAATGTTGTAAATATCTGTTAATGATTCTGACAATATAACTAAAATTAAATTAATTTTACAGTACAATTTTTATCAGAAGGCGTTTTAGTTTTCTGATAAGCAAAAGCAGAAATAGCTATAGCAAATATTAGAAACTATTGATAAGAGACTGAAATCGTACAAAATATTTGATATTGAGGTAGCGTTAGATGAGTTATTGGACAATTAACAGTAGTACAGCGACATTTCATGTGTTTTGCTTGCAACTAGGGAGTAGTTGGATAATTTCTCTCGTGAGCAGATTGATCAGGAGCTCGCTCGTCGTTTTGTTCTTGTTAACAGGCAGCGGTAGTCTATTTAGTCCGATGTTTAGTCTTTCAAGGTGTCGGTGAAGGATTTGTACATGTTATTTTCAGATACGGCTAGGTTCAACATTTATGCTCATTTTCAGCGCAAGTTCAGGTCTAAATCCTTTCTGGTAGCTGCTAAGCAGGAATCTGCTACTTTCAAGTTGATTCACGCCATTTTCACGCTTCATTTCACAAAGTAGCATCCAACTCCTCAATAATGTATTTTATTCGACGAAGCAGACCCTTTAGTTAAGAGTAAATATTAATTACAGCCGTTCATAGCAGAATTGCAAAAAGCTGTTCACAACGAGCGAAACTCTTTTAAATAACTTTTATCGAATCTAATAAACGAATTGAAGACGAATCAGGACCAAATCATCGAATCCGAGTCCCGTTTCTATTTGGATTCGCGCGAGTCCCTGAATGTTCACAATTTGCTCTTTTCGTGTGCTGAGTTCCTCTCCAAAAAATAAACGATGAAAACGTATTTCTTTTATCCAACGGTATCTTAATTACATTCCATATTCACTATTGTATACCTTAAGTCTAAATTCATTGAGATAATTCCAAAAAACGTTTTTATTCATTAGTACGTGCAATAGATTCCAAACACGAATCAGTTCAAATTGAATAAACGATTTGATTACCTCCCGAACACTCAGGACGTAAAAATAAAACTGTTCGAGCAATACTGCGGATTTAAAAACCCTCACGGGTTCTTCTCAACCGTTGTGAACTACTTTTTGAACAACTACGACGGAGAGTTCACGTTCAACGGTTCAGCAGAGAGCATATTCCAAACGTACTGCAATTTTCTGCCGCGTATATTGGACGCAAGCGAGCAAATACTCGAACTGATCAAAATAATAGACAACCCGCAGAGCAATTTCATGTTCGTGGTGTTTATTAACGAATCTCTACCAGAAGCACTTGAAACACCACTTCTGAACACGAAAAACGTGCTGGAGCTCACACCGCACTAAATGGTCCTGCTGCACAAACAAATCAAAAATAACGAGCTGAAAATGTTCACAGATATGATTAAACCAAGAACCATGACCAGAAGCGAGATAAACAAAATTAAATGCGAAAAAATGAAAGACAAACTACTAATTGCACAAGAAATGGTGAAAAATAAAATAACCGTTAGGGATAAAGCGACTGTGATTAAAGAACACGAATCACAACTATAAAAATGCAAAATATAAATGCAAAATATCATTAAACAAAGAATTCTAACGAAATAAAAACAAATACGCGCACATCTGATGCTAAAATAATAATACATGGCCAATTAGGCTGAATTATACAGAATAAATAGTAAACAAACATAATCCCTACTTTCAGAATTAAAAGCATTCAAAATAAAACAAAATTAACTCATTCAAAAAACTCGCCTGATCACACAATATATAAAATATGAAGAAACCATATTCTTTGCTTTCAAATTAGGCTGTGTTTTACGAATTCAAATTAACTAAAAAATTGTCAATGAATATAAAAAGTGATCCCTTTATAAAAATATATAACTTAACGTTATAAAATATCAAATATGAACATTTTTTAAATCTCTGTCATTACTTCACCATAAAAAGAACTGCTGATAAGTAATTAATTAATTAATTATATCTAGAAATTTATAAAATTGATAGTTGGCAATAATGGCAAATACTGATGGATGCAAGATGGATAACACAATAAATGGTAGTGTGTGTTTTCAAAAATGACTAAAGAGACGTTTACTAATGTACTACATAACCTCGAATTGAGACACCCACCCTTGTTCGAATACAGACACCCGAGCAGTTTTCAAAAATGGCCAGGGTGTCTATAAGTGAGAGCAAATCTGGCTCAGTTTGGTATATTTTCTGTGTCAGATTTGGTTTTCCATTTCAGTTACAGACACCTTTTCCAAAAATATCTGAAAATTTTATCAAATTTCTAGTTTCTTGATCTAATTTGCAAATTGTCATTATATTATAAGATTAATTAGCATATTATTTATATATATGGTCATATAAAGCTCAAAAAATTAATAAATACAAAAGTGATTTACATAAAGTTAAATTCACTTACAACCTCTTTTGCAGTTCAGTTATAGACACCTTTAATATATAAAATCGAAGGTGTCTGTATCTGAACACTTCGGGTGAAAGAGGGTGGAGTTGCTGGAAAATATAAATAGTCGCCTCCAGACGGGATTGAACCGTCGACCTTGCGGTTAACAGCCGCACGCTCTAACCAGCTGAGCTATGGAGGCACATCAACTTTTCTGAGCATAATTGTGCGAATCACACAAATGTAATGAAAAATAACAATATAAAACACACAAAAATATAAAATACAAAAATATATGGTAATTACTATGTATCATTGTCAAAATCAAAGTCAAAAATTTACCTCACTTCAAAGAATGAATGCAAGTTCAGAATATAATATGAAAATGGGTGGAAAATATCATATTAAGATATAGAACAAATTTTTAAAAATTTTTTAAGATGTTGAATTGCATAGTTTAACTTTTTTAGAATAATTTGACATATAGTCACTAAAAATATTATGTTGTGAAAACGTCGAGCCTTCGTTAATAAATAGTTCTATAACTTAGCTTGATATATAAATGTGCGATATAGAAAGTATAGATGGATTATAACTTGAAAATCTTTTGGAACTAAATTTATAATAAAATAAGTTGACTTAGATTTAGAGCATTAAAAAATTCATTAACCTTTAAAAAATGACTATTTCTGACAACCAGTTAATAAATTTATCAGGTATTGAAACATTAAAATTATTAAAGTTTTTGAATTTAAGTTATTGCCAGATAAAAGATATTTCTATTCTAAAAAATATGTCATGCTTATAAGAACTAGACGTTTCAAGAAATAGGGAAATCGATCTGTAACCATTATAGTTTATGACTTAACAATAGGGTAGATAATATTATTATTTTGATATTGGAGTTGAATATAAGTGATTAAATTTTATTAATTATCTCAGGTTGGTTCTAGTATAATAATTTATAAATTTCACTTCACTTTTTCATTCCGTAGTGTAAATATAATATTTTATAATTTTGATGAGTTCTGGGCCTACACGCTATTGCTAAGGATTAAATTAATACATAAAACTATTGTATATGTAACTTTTATAATAAGACATTATTAAGTAATTTACTTATTTAACTCTAAAGTATTCGATATATTTAAATTAGTGTTGACAACGATAGCTCATAATTAAGTGTACCTGCGAAATAAATTAATCTATAAGGAGTTTATGTAACACCGTATACTATAATATATTTTTGGGCGAACTCATGTTACGGCTGCAAAACTCGTTATGAACATTATTATAAAATAAGAAAAGAAAATAATATTATCAAATAAAAAATTATATTTGTTATATTAGTCTTCTAATTAATGCAAATATATATTTAAAATATAATAGAGTAAAGTTATTTGCAATTTCATACATAGTTATAAATTTGAGATGGTGTATATTAGTAAAATTATAAAATGTAATAAATGAATAAATGAACAAAATCTAATACAAATAATGATATTGATCTGAACTTACTACTCTCTGCGTCAAGATAGAATTTATTGATTACTAATTATTGTGAATATAACTGTAATAAATAGTTAACAGGTTAATAACCGAAACATATATGTATTAAATAGCTAAGTTAATTATTTATTATGTCATTTAAAATTTATTAAATATTTGGATCATTATCAGACAAGTATATTCGATATTGAAAGAAGAGAAGTGGTAAATTACAATATTGTACTATTAGCTTAATAGATTATTAGGAATATATAATTTATCATAGAAAGGCTGAATATTAAGTATCTGAATAAATCTGAATCTTCAATGAATATACAATTCGAGTTATTAATAAATGAAGCTGTACTGGATTAAATTTATAGTAACGTATTACAAACATATTCTGATCTATTTATTGCATTTAATTCTGAAAATAATATTTTCTTGATTGACTTCATTAACTTGCACATTGACTTCAAGGACCATATATCAAACGATCAATGAATCATAAAATTCCTAAAGACTACAATTATGTTAACTGCACTTGATACATGTCATTCTTGAAACATAAACTAAGGAGCTTGCGTATTGATTAATTTGTACATATAAATTTATAAAAATATATAATTTGTTATCACGTGGAGTGAGAGTCGAAACTATAATGTTGCTGTGTATTTCAATTAAAACTCGTTATATTGATGTAGTTATGGATAATATAAATTTAATTTAGAACACTTATTTGAGAAATTATGAAAAGGCTGATTTCAGCTATTAGGCAGAATCGACTGAGATTAATATATTTTACGATATAGTCGTATATCAAATATGTGTTTAGTTAAATATAGTTGACCAAGCGGACTTGTTATATTTTCCGATTTAAGAATTATAAACGAATTTAAATAAAATCAGAATATTTTTGCAGGTCCACGCTATATACAATGTTAGTTACATTTATTGATAGTTGTAGCTGGTTACCAGTTATAAGTGTTTAAAGCTAGTAAAAAATCTTGAACAGTAAAATTTATTTCATTCAATAGTTGAACTGGAACAATTCCTGTAATTTCTGTAGTGACCAAAGCGTCGTGTGACCTATTCAAGAAAGATGGCGAATATAGATCAGTAACTGAAAATCAGATTTTCTATTTGAAGAAACTTTATTAAGCTCATTAATTATTTTGCAGTATCTAGCTGTATACAGTTGATTAAATAAAATTATTAAACGGTCCCATACCAGCATACTCCAGTTTCTCTTTGATCAATTCATTTGAGCATACATATTAGTTTCGCCTTCTATTCGAAAAAGAATTTTGGCATTCCTTGTAATTTTAAGGTCTGGAGTTTCAGGTAACCTTAATTTTTTGCCTCGATTCCTCATTTGGTTTGTACAATCACTACTTGAATTAACTTCTCAACATCCGGAATTGGAGTGGAAAACAAAATGAATGTTGGTGATGCGGTACTTCTCGCTGTAACTTTTCAAACCTCTAGTTAATGTAAAATGGAAAGCGCATTTCATGTAATTATTACGCAAAATTGAGACCGATATTTTGATTCCGCATTAAAAGTGTAGTGTGATAAATGGAAAAATATTTCATTCGTAGTTTTGGCGGAAGAAATAATCTGCTATAATATCGTCGACCCTATTGACTTAACTTACTAAGTTAAATTTATCATACTTATCAAATATACTTAATACAACTCAAAATTTAGATTTATCAGTATTGGAATAACTTATAAACTTAGAAGATTTAGACATTTCTAATAATACGGGCGTGAATACTTCTTGGCTCAAATATTTAGTAAAACTCGTAATATTAAATATTGAAAGTAATGAGTTATAAAATACTAATTTTCTAGAATATTTACTAAATTTGGAAGAAATAAATTTATCATCTAATAAAAATACAGATTTGTAACCATTATCTAAAATAATTAAACTTAAAAAATTAAACCTCTCTGACAATAATCTATTAAATATTTAATTTTTGAGCACATTGATCAACTTAGAACACCTAAATTTAGAAAATAACTTAGATATTGATATAACTCCATTATAAAACTTAGAAAAACTCACTTATCTCAATGTTCAAAAGTGTAACATTCATAGTCTTTCTGATTTATAATTTTTGATCAATTTAGAATAACTCAATATATCTTATAATCCAGGAATTGATTTATAATCATTATAAAATATGATTAAATTAGTTAAATTGTAATCTAGTTGGAACGTTCTTAAAGATATAAATGTGTTAAGATCTCTAATAAATATAAGAGAATTGGAATTATAAGGAAATAAATAAATTGATATAACACCTTTGTAATATTTAGTAAAATTAACAAATTTATCGTTGTATGGTTGTTAGATCTATGAAATTTCAGTATTAAGACCTCTTGTTAACTTAGAATTTTTGATTCTTCACGACAATAATATAATTAATATATCTCCTCTAGAATCATTAAAATAACTTAATTCGTTATATTGTGAGTATAATAAAATATCCGATTTGTTATCTATTAAATAACACCATAACTACGAAAACTTTTATATGAATAGTTAATAATAACCTACAGGTGAAGAGATAATTATTGCCAACAAAATGCACATCGTCGATATATCAACAGCAGCTTTAAAACGAATTCAAACGCTACATTGTGGTGCTAAGAATCATATATAAGTAGCTTAACAAAGATCAATGATCACATTACAACAATCTTTTAATAATCAAGAGTCTTTCATAAATAATGTCGTTTCCTTATTTAATGCGTTGAATTCGCAGTGTATTCAGTGAAATTCAAACATATTCTACTGTTTTTGTAAAAATTACATAAGTTAACCAAAATAAACATTTCACGTTTTCTTTTGCTTCTTTTCTTTAGCGTACTTCATTTTCCTGACCACTCCGAACATCTGAACCACGCTCATTACAAAGCACACCACGCACCATACCCCTCCAACTCCAATTGCCACTCCAATAACAGAATTTCCGATTTCTTTTTTGAAGACGGAGACGCTGATTTGGTAGGTGAAGTCTTCGTATTCGAATTTGTAGATAAATTCCACTCCATTTAGAGCAAGTTCACAAATCTCTTTGTATTCGGAGCAGCTCCACTTCATTATTTAACGGTCGATTCCAGTTTCTTTCGTCATCAAAAGGTTTATTCCACTTTCGTTGTTACTGTAAAGTTCACCAAAATCGCCCATTAAAATGTCATCACATTACTCATTATCGTAAGCAAGCTCAAAAACGAGTTCATTCTATAATAAACGGTAACGAGTGGTAACCCAACAATCGTAAACTGAAGTTAAAGGCGTTTTTAACATGTACTACAACACACGATTATCGTCGAGAAATAAAATATCCAAAGTGTACACAGGAGGGTCCTCAATCGCCCAAAAATCGTCGTGGTACATCTTCGCACACAATAACTACTCAGTAGCCGAACCATACGTGCACCTGAAATCAATGTCTATTTTCGACTCGTTAAACGGAGCCGGATAAAATCTTGAAGACTAATACACCGAATCTTTGATTCTACCTGTTAACCTGTACTGAATCTCAGAGTACTAAATTGAACTGAGTCCAGACAAGATGTCATTTATGTTTTCGTAGTTAAAACTTACCCGAAAACCTTTAGTGTTGTCGTGAGTATTATCATTGTACACAAACACCTGGCCATACGCGAATTCAGCCACTTAAATGTGGTCAAAATTGTCAATTTTATAATTTAATTAGACTTGGGTTTGACCTTGCTGCGAAAAAAGCTATAAGTTCGCCTTCAAGTTCGTGTCGGCTAGGATAGCCATCATTTCCTCGTTGGTTGGGAATATCTGAAAATTAAATGGAACATTAGCTAAATACTTACTCACGAATTGAGTTACGTCGATGTTGAAGGAAAATGTCCCGAGCTTTATTACGGTCTGAGAGATGTAAGTGGTGTCCGTCGGGCTGGATTTCAAAGTGATCTGCTACTTGCAGGCCTTGGTCGGAGTCACCGCCAGCTTGAAGTTGTTCGTGTCCAGCTGGATCTGCAAAGAGGAAAAGCAGTTCTCCAGGTCCGAGCGCACGTCGTCGAAGACCGTCAGCTCCACCCGCGTGATCTCCGTGTAACTAAATATTTCCAGCACTGCGTAGAACTC
The DNA here is from genome assembly GCA_963988835.1 of Hexamita inflata. NCBI lineage: Eukaryota > Fornicata > Diplomonadida > Hexamitidae > Hexamita > Hexamita inflata. Next base: position 26,368 of record CAXDID010001224.1, read on the forward strand.
CTCGTCGTAGGAGTCCAAGTTGATTGGGTTTCCAAGCGAGTCGTGGCTCGGGATCTGGAACTCCAGCCGGGTCGTTTTCAGAAAGTCGAAGTTGTAGGCCGCCAGCTGGAGCGTGTCCGGGATCAGGGCGCTCGACACGGTGAGGTTGGCTCCGATCGAGTTTGGGAAGACCGCGCAATCCTCGTTTACGACCTCCAGGTCGATCACGAACTTGAACTCGTCGCGGCTCAGCGAGATCTGGCTGTTGTCTCCGTAGCAGTCGAGGTGGTTGTAGGCTATTTGCTAATTTAGATATTATAATGTAAATATTAACCACATTTATTGAAGTGAAATTAAATTTTATAATAATTCATATATTATTAGTATATAGTCAATTATTTGGATCACTATAGCTATTTAATGTAAATGATGTCTATGATTTGATTTTGATACATTTATATTCATTATAAAGTTAATAGTAGTAAGCGATGTTAGTTGATTATAAAATGTATACATAACGTATATAAATTAGAATTTGAAATTAAATGATCACGATGTTATTTTAAAGCTATTTAGTGTAAATAGTATGATTAGATTTTGATAAAGTTCATTTTTGAGTTTAAAAGACGTTTAAGATTGTACTAAATAACGTATTCAACAAATCGGAATAGCGATTATCATAATTCTCTAAATTTTGATTATAAAAGTTGACCGACATGAATACTTATATTTTAAGAAGATGATATTTCATTTAAGATTATAATTCACAACCAAAGACATAACCAAACTAATCTGTCAACAAGTATATTGAATGATAATTACTAGAGAGATAACATATTTCATAGATTTCCTTGTTCACAGACCAATAAGCTTAATAATCTAATTAATAAAAGGAAAGAGATGATTTTTGGCATACCACAAATCTGGTTATAATAAAAAGGAAAAGCTTATGAATATATTATTGAATTTGAGCCTATTCTATGGAGTAAGATGTGTCACATCATTGGTGAAGAATAATATTCTTGTATGAAGATAAATACTTCCTAGTTTATAATGGTTGAAATTAATAAACTGCTGGAACTGTATTTCAATTATCTATTTTATCATCACTTTTCTTTAATTCGCAAATACTTAATAATTCACATCAATCAATTTCTAAATATCAAATATCGTTTATGTGGTCAACTGGGTCAAGTGGGTTATCTATTTTAGGAAGTGTACTATATTGTATCGTTCACTTTCACAAATATAAAGTTGATCAGATAATCAATCAACTTGACTTAACCTAGTTTATCTGCTGTTGATCAACTCAAATGTGCCGTATCTTTCACGAATCCAATATTTCAAAACATCTGCTTAAATTAGAGTTATATCAAACTTTGATCAACTTTTTAAAATTCATCACACACAGAAGCCGATAATTCATGACCCACAAATTTTTCTCTTCGCGGTGTATCTGTTCGAGGTGAACCCGAGAAGTTGATCCAAATCGGAAACCACACACATCCGCTCCAAACATGGTTAGTTACAACAAGTGGACCCAAACCGAGAAAGAACTGCTCGAGCAGCTCGCCAGCAGCTACCACAGCGGCATCAACTGGAATCAGATCGCCGCCAAGTTCGTGAGCAGGACCCCGAAGCAGTGCTACGACTGCTACACGCTCATGAAGAAGTCCTCTGGCTTCGAGAGACAGTACATCAAGTGGACCAAGCAAGAGGAAGACCAGTTCATCGAGTACATCCAGAAGGTGGGCGTGAACTGGCCCAGAATCCAGCAAGACCTCTTTCCGCAAAGATCGATCAGCTAGCTCAAGAACAAGTACAGACAGTCCATCCAGCACCTCATGCACGAGAAGCCGTCCAACGCGTCTGTGAGCGCGACCGAGACCACAGTTTCTCAGGTCGACATCATATAGCAGTTGAAGATGATTTTGTAGTGATAGTTTGTGTACTGCTTCAGAATATTTATATATTATAGCTAATTAGCTTTCTCTTATAAATAAGGAGGGACATAAGTTCGTTCTCATGTTTTAATTCATTCAGTTTGCATATTGCTTAAATATTTAATATAAGAAAAGAAAATTAATTGTGATATATATATTTAAATTATATATAGATTCATATTTATATAGATATAATTACAATTTATAAAACAATATAACCTTAATCATCTTAATCACACCTTAATATGATGATAAGGTCATATCATTAAAATAAATAGTTAATCGATCATATAGTTTTGATAAAAGAAAATTATTATTATTTATCACTCCACGCCACTCCTAACCGAGAGAAATGCAGCTAGAGGATGAATACGATCAGCAGATGACTGATAAATATCTTGGCTAAGTTAAAGATGAAGCACTTACAATTGAGTATGACCCCGACCTGACGAGCTTACAATTCATGCAGAACTTGAACCCTAGCTAACTGAAACTCATTTTTTGCAAGAACATAATTCCGACGTTGAGTAGCCCTACGATAAAGGAACTGGACATCACTTATTGTAACGTGCAAAATTTAGAACATTACCAGCTCGAGAACTTAGAAGTTTTGAAACTTCAATGTTATAAAATTGATGGAGTAGAATGCATGTAAATACTGTGGAATATAGTCCAGTTTCCTAAGTTGTAGTAGTTGAGTCTGTTTGGATTCGTTGGCGTGGACTTAGCTCCGCTTTCACAAATAGCACTTTAAATTACAAAATTATCTCTAAATTATTGTGAATTATAAAACCTTGAATTATTAAAAATTCTTGTTAATTTGAAAGAATTGAATATAGCGTACAACAAATATGTCGATATTACTGCACTTAAGGACATGAGTCAGCTGCTTGCCTTAGATTTGAGCTTTTGCAGCTTGGAATCGATAGACACGTTGAGGTCGCTAGTTAACTTGAGAGACTTGAAGCTTCGCTGTAACTAAGTTGATATCACGCCACTTCAGTACTTGTCCGAGCTAGTCAGAATAGACTTGAATTCTTGTGGTATATGTTATATTAGCGTTTTGCAATATCTTCCTAATTTAGAAGAAGTAGATATAGCCAACAACAGTATTATATACATTTAACCTTTGCAAGAGCTGAATTGCATTGTCGAATTGGATGCGAGATTTAACAAAATAGTAGATATTCATACCATTCAGTATCATCCGAATCATAATAATTATCACTTAGATTTCCAAACTATACCAACCAGCAGGGAAATGTATTTTATTTAGTCATAATAACAACAAGAAATAATATATTGTAATAATATGACAATACTATATGAGTAATATATTACACGTCATTACCGGGCGAGAAAGTTCATACCGGTCTTAAAAATAAAGTTGCCCGGTAGCTCTATTGTAAAAAACAAACTGTAAATATAAAACGACTCATAACTCACATGTTTAGATTTTTTACAAGGTTTTTCCATTAGAAAACTGGAACTGGAAAACTGTGAAAATATTATTCCTAAGTTTTAAAATAACTTAATCTAAGAACTATCAGTTAAATAATGTAATATTTCTAACTTTAAATTAATAGAACTAAATAATTTGGAAATTCTAACACTTAAAAGTAAAAAATTGATGTGTGCATAAAGATTAATATAATCCATCACTAAGTTTAAGTATTTGTAAGAATTGAATATTTATGGCTACAATATTATTGATTTAAATCCGTTGTTGTAAATGGAGCTGTTAACTAGATTATAGCTAAGTTCATGCGGTTTGAAAGACATTGAAAACCTGAGACTTCTTACTAACTTGAAGAGCTTAGATATTTCAGAAAACTAAAATATTGATTTTAATTGTCTCTAGTATTTTACTCGGTTGAATGTATTAAATTTAAGATCTTGTGGGTTAACTACAATTGATTTTCTGAAAATTCTTACTAATTTAAAGGAATTAAACATACAAAATAATTAAATCATGTATATTTAAATAGTAGAAGATCTTAAGAAACTATCTATACTTAATGCATAAAATAACAGAATAATAGATGAATATAAAATTATGTACCATCCTCACTTCAAGAAGTTTAATTTTAGTGACCAAGAATAACCTTCAGAAGAGATATAAAGATAAATAAATAAGTAAAGAGGTTCATATGTTTATAAATGGGAATAGAAAAATACAGAAAAATATCATGAATTAATCAAAAATGAATCTCTTACAATAGAGAACGACCCAGAATTGTTGTGTTTGCAATTCATGCGTAATTTTATTATTAACAAATTAGTTATATATAATTGTAAAAATATAGCACCAATTTTGTATAACCAAAACATTACAGAACTTCAATTTAAAAATTGCGATATTTAAAGTATAAAATAGTTGAATCTAGAGAACTTAGAAGTCTTATAGCTTGATTAGTCCAAATTATCTACAAATTATTCTTCTGAAATTATATTTTCAAATATGTTTAAAAATTTGAAATAATTGAGTATACATCATTATAAATGTGATTTTAGTTTGTTTTCTCAAAAGAGATAACTCAAAATATTATCATTAAAATTTTGTAAAGTATAAAGAACAGATTAATTTGTTAACTTAATAAATTTGTAAGAATTATAACTTTTAGGAAACAAAAATATTGATATTACTCCATTACAAAATTTAACTCAGCTCATTATTTTAGACTTGCAGAAATGTTGTATAAATAACATAGATATAATGAGTAGACTAGTAAATTTAGAATAATTAGACTTAAGTTAAAATAATATTATTTATATTTATCCATTACGGAGTCTAAACAAGTTATAGAAATTGGATGTTCAATTTAATAATATAATTGATATTTAAACTATCATTAATCATCGTAATTTTAAGATGTTTAATACGGACTTATAAAGTGTCCCCCTACAAAAAGATTTAATGTTCGCAAATAAGTTAAGAGATATACACGTTCCAATAAATAATTTAAGATATATTAGAGCATAAAGAATGAAAATCAGTGAATATAGATATTAGATTGCTGATATGTTATAAGCATTGAAGTATAGCTAAATAACACTATACCATCATGTCACAACACTCTTTAGATAAATTAACTAAGAAATTTACTAGTGACTTGTACTTCATAAATTTAGAATGTCGAGTATATTAATTTTTAGCAATTTTCCTAATTCTACTGTGAAACCTAACAAAATTAAGATTCAATTTAATCATTCTTAATACTTTCTTTCGTTTAATATATACACTTAATACATAAATCCGCATATAAGAGGATTCTTTTTCATTTATTAGGGGGGTGGTCCGTTTATAAGAGGGTTGACCAGTGATTTTCGGACTGAACTCAGTATTGCAAAATACTATCATAATAAATATAATATTATGATGGTAATGAGGTTATGAAGCTATATGCAACAATATTGATACAAAAAGATAATTCAGAAGTGAGCTATCTATTTTCTTGAAATATTATTCATTTTGAAATACTTTTGAAATAGATTTCATAATTTCTGTTTATTGGATTAACGAAAACAGAGGTTTCTTCAACTCCCTTTACACGTTTAATATCGAAACTATTCGTACCAATATAAAGATAAAATAGATATTTGTTTTTATAATTAATTTACTTTAGTACTTTTCTAATAAAAATTGAAGAACGTTCTCACTTGCTCTTAACGAAATCAACAACTGCTTCGATGTCTGTGTCTTGTAAAGCGGAGCAGTTCAGCCCCCGAATTTAAAATTCTCTGAGAACGCCGTCGAATTTGCACGCGTTGACTATTTTGTCGTGTGTGACTGCGTTTGGCAGGTCGCTCTTGTTCGCCAAAATGAGAATCTTTTGATTAGCGCGCTTGATTTTGGTTATCATAGTCTGAATCTCGTCCCTGATGACGAAGATCCTGCCCTTGTCAGTGGAGTCGATCACTATTATAATATGAGTCGCGTCCGAGGCGTAAACCTCCCAAAGTGATCTAAAACGGCCCGAGCCACCGAGGTCAAAGAGTTTGTACGTGGATTTGTCCTTCGCGACCTTGTCCTTGAACTCGTACGTTTCAAGACCAACTGTTGACATAATGGATGTTTTAAAAGGCTGGCCCATGTGCTGGAGAATGCGCTGCGTGAGCGTCGTTTTCCCAGCGTCATCCAAACCAATAACGAGAATCCTGCTTTCTGGTATTTGAAGTGGATATTATATATTTTATTGCAAGATTTACACAATTATGCTCAGAAAAGTTGATGTGCCTCCATAGCTCAGCTGGTTAGAGCGTGCGGCTGTTAACCGCAAGGTCGACGGTTCAATCCCGTCTGGAGGCGACTTATTCTATAATTTTAAACCATACCATAAAATACTTTTTTTTAATTTTTGGTGAACAAGTGTAAAAAATTATTGTTTGCACGGAATGATTTTAATTACACTAACACGATTACTATTATACTTCACAATGTATGTATTTTGATATATTAAAGTTATTTTATTACTGATTTGTATTTTAAACTGTTAAATTAATTAATTGTGATTTATTAATGACTTTAAATGCAGATAATTATACATTAAATGCATTATTTAGCTTATATTTCTAAATAAACGATTAAAATATTTATAACTAAAGTAATTTTATTTAGTGATTAGTAATAAAATTAAACTTTACTAATGGTAATGTGTAATATAAAAATTTCATAACGTTATTCCACTTCAATATGTTAGCAATACTATATGTTTAGTGTTCTATTGAAGTTAAATCGTTCAAGCAATGTTTCTCACCGGCATCTACAATTGTTGGCAACCGTCTTATCCGCACGATTTATCTAAACTTACTGCCCAACCCGCTGATGACCTTGATTCCAACCGATAATATGTGTCAGGTTTTGAATGGAAAAACGTCCAGTGTTGTGATGAAGATGCACTCTCCGCTAAACGGCGTTGTGTTGGTGCCAGCCACTGGCCCTGCCATTTCGTTTTAGTACCTGCACAACCAGAACATCTCGGTTTCCTACACTTTCGACACCTTGGCGGATTACGACCTAACGCTAGATGCAACTTTCGGCGGCTACACAGTGCTACTAGATGGAGAGTACACGGTCGACGGCTCTGTGGCCGATATATTCCACACGCTATCCAACCAAACCTCTTGCTTTTCAACGAATTACTTTTCGTTCTCACTTATTGACAATTGGTTTTCCTTTGACGTAGAACCTGTATTTTGCGACGTTCCTGTCTTCACTCCCTATTTTGAATATCAAATTGACAAGAAGTGGGCTAGATTGCCGATACACGAAATAGATCCTGCAAATGAGTTCGCAAACGGGAACGAATATTCTACTTCAAAAACTGATTTCTTGACGATTAAAAGATACTTGCTCTCTCCATTCCAAGCGCTGGAAGCGTCCAAGTATTCTCCAGCCGAGTTAGAAATTCTTTAAGAATTTATTGATGTTTTTAAAACAGACAAAATGATAAATGTGCGCTTGAGCTTAGACTATCCTATCAAATCGAACATTGGTTCCATTACTTCTGTTTCGTTTTACACTTTTAGTCGAAATTAACTGAATTGTTATGATTCAATGAACATTCGTTCAACATTAAACGAAAATAATCTTCTGTTTTAAACAGGTTTTAAAGGATAGATCGGTTGTTTAGAGATTCCTGAAACCAATCCAAATTATTTACTAGCTTAAAATATTAAAAAGAACTGGTTTAAAGCCAAACTTGATATTGTAGTAGATCACAAAAGTATCAACGCATATTTCTATTATGACAAAATAATGACAATCTAAGAATTCCTCACTAATCCTTATGTTTCTTTTGATATTGAATAAGAAGAGTTAAAGGAAATTATGGATGACAAATCAATAACTGATGAATCCATTCAATTGTTCATAGAAATTCAAGACTAAAATGGAGATTACTTATTGGATTTTAATACACCGTACATCAAATTAGTAAGAACATGCGTCAACAAAATTGTAGTTCATTAGAAGAAAAATTATATTTCCATTGTAAGTTGGATGAAAACAGATCTGAGATGCACCAGCAAGCCGAATCTAGACACCAGCTTGCACTTGTCAGCAGTTCTCACAGATAATAACGTCACCACACTTCAACAGCTCTACAAATCCCAGTTAGTCATAGACTACAAAGAAAATTTTAACGAAGTAATTCTATATGCGATCTCAAGATGAAAAGAGGTGAAATAATCGAGGAGGTGAACTAATACTGGAAAATATTAATGTATATCCATAGTCCATAATATAAATATTATTTAATATTTTCTGAACATTAAATTATTTCACTTCTAGAGCTGACTTTTTTCTTCATTTTTTCCTGAATTCACTATTTATCTTCCATTACTACCTTATGCAGTGGCGGCTTAAGTATATTAATTAGTGTGTATTCTATAATTATTCAAAGCTCATTACTTTTATAATATAAACAGCATTATATAGTTGTAAAATATATATTATCATGTACTATTATTGCATTTTCCCGTTTTTATTAATTTCAATATAATGGTTAAATATTTACTGATATGTAAAAGAGAATCATGTATACGTTTACTGAGTTGGCCCAGTTATATTCCAGATAATATAATTATATTTCCTATTAAAAATATTTTTTATAATGCTTACCGTATTTTCGGGAATCTAAAACAATATTTGTATTCTTTATTCAAATTGATTACATGGCCCTTCTTTTTACAGGTTGATATTCGGCAATTATGTTACTGTAAATATAGTAATGATATATATTTTAATTTACTAATATATAAGTGGTGTCGAAAAATGTGCAATATATTCTTATTAGTTCTCGCTTCAACATAATAATTTTAGCATTAGCTGAATTTATACAATTATTTTAAAATTAACTAATTTTGTAAATAATCTAGAACCAATATTTATTTTGGACTAAGATGCTAAAACAAATAATTTCAATATAAAGAGTTGATATTAAAAGAATCCAAAGTACTACAATGATATATCATATGAAACAACGTGAAAATGCTCTATTAAATTATTTGTTGACAGATAGCTCAAACACATAATAATATTTTTTATATAGATAGGTAATGATAAAATAAATTCATAAATAAAATATTTTATCATTTGACCTTGACACTGTTTTATTTTTTTAATAAATTATTTTTCGTCGCATTTTATTTGTACTATTGTTACCAAACCTACATTTTAATATGATTGCTAGTCCATGAAAGAGTAGCAATATAACTTGTTTCTACACGAATATGAAGTAGATAACTTTCTTACATTTTTGATCATATTTTTTTGTTTAGTTAATTTCTCGTCAATTAAGATTTAATGTATAGATTACATTTTTGTTTTTTATTTGGAGTGAAATAATAGCAATTGTATATAAATAGTTTCAAAATTCAAATGGAATACAAGCGGTTAAATGAACTCCAATATAAGAATATAGCATGATTCAAAAAATGTTACCCACATCATGAATTGATGGAAACTGGCGTATTTCAAAAAATGCGCATAAATCCAGTTATTCACTTCATATAAATGCGCAATAATGATATTACATCATATTGATCCCAGTTAAAATCGAAACTTAGTCATAGAAACATCAAAGAAGTTACAATTAACACACATTTAAGTTTCATTATGATAACATATTAAATTACAACAAAAATAAGAAAAATAGGAGCAATTATCACTGGTATACAAATAAGCAAGTAAGTGTCAGTAATCATATACGGCTTATGAACTTCTTGAGGCTATACTTAGAATATTATATAATCACTTTGATATTTACACCGCAATAATTTGTAATATGAGCCAAAAATACAAAATTTCTAAATGTATTACTTGAGCAGGTGTAACTTGTTGTTGTAACTTGTTATCGGTTAGGACCTTCCATACTATTTCATATCAATCACAGATTGCAGTTGCTTTCAACATAAATCAAAATATAATTTTAATAACTTTGTTTGAAATGATGACATTTATTGATTTTTTAGTTGGAATTATATAATCAATTGAACTTTCAAACCAATTCAAATAATATAGTTAAGCAAATCCACTTTACAACTATTATTGCTTAAAACTGATTTTTTCTTGTTCACTAAATTGTTCATATAATAAGTATCATAATATTTTAAATATAATAATTAGATTCTATTTTGTTTTAATATCATTTACTTTAGATACTATATTATTAATCTATAGAATTGTTTCTAAAATATTGTAATAACAAAGTTCTTGATGTGGGTAGCTGAAGTGGAAATAAATTTTTATTAAAATGAACTGATCACCTTGTAAAAATATCTAAAGAATAAATTAAATATACTCATGTGCTTGAACTTCATCTTGAGATCATATGTAATTCTCAACTGCTCCTAAGATATTATGCACACACCCGCCGTTTGCGAGGAAAATCGCAAGAGCAACATCAAACCTGAAAACCTGAACAAAGTTGTCTACAATTATGTAACAACTGATGAATATGCTATAATTACAAATGTCGTAATAGATGAGTCTAATAGCATATGGAATATTTCATTAGGTATTTTTGGAGGATTAATAGCAGTGGTTGGTATCACAATTATATATGTTTTAGTGAAACAATAGTGAAAGAATATATATTTTAATCTTAATACTTTATTAATTAAACCGAACTTATTGTTGTGAAAGAAGCATTATATTATCATATAAATTCAAAGTAAATAAATCTCTAAATAGATATTGAAGTTTGTGAGGAATGCATACTCACATAATTCATGGTGAAACCCAAGAATGTGCCGAAAACTCAAGATAGTTTCACATTCAAGGAGGAAATAAGAGATAATCAAAACGAATCAGAATCTGACAAGACATCTAATATAGATAAAGACAAGACATCTACTATCATCCACCAAGATCCTCCCAAACCTAAATTGATCGTAGACTTTAAAACAGATGCGAGTACAGCGAACCTGATTAATTTTGTGAACACAACCGATATTCACATTTTAAATGTCGCCCCAGTCTACCTTCAGTATCAAAACTTGTCGTAAATGTCCCTGAACAATACCATCAAACCTCTGACCCACCCTCTAGAAGTCACGGAGTAGTTCAATGACACAGGTTTTTCATCAATTAATCTCCCAGCGGATTGCATTCAACTGGCTCAAAACTATCTTGTTGATGAAATAAGCTGCCTGAATATCGAAGAAGTTAACAATAACCTATATCACAAGTAACACATCGAAGCAGACTGGATGCATTTTAGCCAACTAATAACCAAGAACGCCCTGAGCAGTAAATATTATTGTAAATATGACGTTTTGCGACTCAGGAATGACATGAACATGCTGACAAAGGTCAATAATCCCATTTGTAATGACATCATCAGGATCGATATGAATTCACAATGGTACAGAGGACAAATCTAATATACGGACCCCAAGAATTAACAGAAATCAAGAGATGTTATCCTCAAAACTGCTTTCAACCAGAAGTTCAACGATTAGATGGATATGATTCTCATGTTTGTCCCAGAGCTCAACGCATACTCAACTATCAACCTTCAGCAATGTATAAAAGTCGTGTCGAAATACGACTCTGAACATCTAGTCTTCCAATCTAAAATCAACTAAACCCACATAACTTTGGTGATTAATGAACTAGAATTTTAAATGTTGGGATACTATAAACGCACTCGGTCTAGAGCAAATGGAGCTCTAATCATCCAGAGGAAACAGGAACAAGCCCACATGCTCAACACAATCAACGGTCAGTCGAGCACAAACTGGAGAGACTACTAACTATCACTCTAACTTAAAAATAACATTGACAACAGAGAGCCGATATGGTATGATCATAAACTTCCTCAACAATATACAAGACGAGAAATTCCTGCCCAAGAAGCCGTGTTTTCAACAAAATGCTTCTAAGTGGACAGCCAATAAGCATTATGGATAGTGTCAAACATCCTGCGTTAAGACCTGACTGTTTTCACTCCTACCCATCATTATTCGCAACTGATACTCCAAAAATGCCAATATATCACCAAACATATGGCTTTCGGTAACTTATTCTCATAAACTCCCTTCTTTGAGGCTGTTGAATTACTTCCTTCATTTAATAATGTTCACCCAATCTGTAACACCACAGAGAATCACTAATTACGTTTTATAGATTGCAGAGGTTCTTCTGTTCTATTTCTTGACAACACTACTCAATGGTCAACAGGTTCACTCAAATCAGAAGGCGACATGCCGATCAAGGTCCTGATCAAAATATGTAGCGACCCTCACAACATCCAGTGCACATCCCTCATAGTATATGCAGGTGAGTTATCAGGTTACACGATACTGGATTTAAGCATGATAACTAAAATCAAACAAGATGAACATGCACAAAGAAGTGTCAAATTCCAGGTCACGATGAGTTTCCTGGTAAAAGCTAAAGCGCTACCAGTGACACTAACTATGGGTTCCGATGGTCTTCAAAATTTAGGATTTCGATTCAAAGAGATTAAATCAACATTCTTCGATCTCGAACGTCAACATAACCAAGACGAAATCAGGAAAACCCAAAGCTACAAGCTCATTGCAAACTTAAGGAGTCTAAACATCTTTTAGAAAGATCAAAAACTTCCATTAGAAAACATTAAAGTGACTCAGATTGCCCGAAATCAAGTCACAACAATGGCAATCGCCCAAGCTGCTCTGACTTTCAAATGTGACACATGTAATGCGTACTTCTCTACGTACGACATATTACGGCACCAAGATTCAGCCGATCACAAAACGAGAACTAAGCTCACAGCGGAAAGCTTTAAGCTCACCATAGACCACGTTGAATAACACAACTTCCTGATGATTAACTACGCATATCCAGACATCGCGTCCATTCAAAACGGCGTCCTTTTCAAATGCGAGTGTGGCCACACAGGTTTATCAGCTCTCGATATATTATTCCACCAACAATTTAATTGTGCACATACTCTGTGTTCTACGTGGACAGTGAACGAAAACTAATTTTAGACAAATAAGAAACCAATCAAAATCAATTTACCAAATTAAACTATCGAAAAAGAACAACAAGATAAATTTGATTAACCGTTCTAAATATGGGTGAACGAGAACAAACTCAAAGAAACTCCTTAAACAATAAGATATATTCCAAAAGAAGTGCTGATTATCACTCCCGTAGTCGTTCTCCGTTAGACCTAAGTTCAATGTGAAGAAAGAATTCACGCCATACGACAAAAATGCATCATCCTTCCAGCTGAATTCTTCTTCTAATATACATACAACAGAATCGTAGAACTTATTGCAAGTCTTGATGCTAACAAACCTATTGAGGCAATTAACTAACTACTATCTAGTTGCAGACTCAAAAGCTCAATTACATTCAACTCTAATTACGACAAAGAATCTAAAAATTATAATCCTCCAGAGCCCAAAACAGAATAACAAGAAACAAAGAAAGATCAAAAATGGGACCCCCGAAACCCTGAAGTAGTTGAGGAAATATACGAGGCTCCGAAAGAGTCTCCACCAGAGGAGATACCAATCCCCGAGGAGAAGATTACAATGTTCACACGCACATTCAAAGCTAAAGTTGCAGACTTCATCAGGGAGTACAAATTCTCCAAAGCTCTACAAGCAATTGAAAATACATTAACAAAGGAGGGTATGGCAAAAACCTCATTAGACATCAAGGCCATCGAAGAAATGCGTCTCAGACAATTGGCGAAACTCTTCCCAACGCCCTCAGTTGTAGATATTAACACAACTTTCAGACCATACAAGCATACCTACTTCCAAATTAAGGAAAAAGAAGTCGTAGATGCTTTACACCAACTTGACATATCCAAGACTTGCGGTGCAAGCGGCCTCTCTAACCAAATCTTGAGAAAACTAGCAGAGAACGGCCGATTTGTCAAAATTCTGGCGAACGCATTCGAGATTCTAATCAATGATCCAAAACAGATATCTCAGATACTACCCCTCTTTGAATTCAGAGTGGCTCTTATTCCAAAAGATGATGGAACACAGAGACCCCTCGCCATCAATGAAACAATGATCAATGTCCTATCACTCATCATGCTTAACAGAAGGGACATATTCCCACATAAATTTTGTGAGGAAGTTCACACAATGAACTCAGATGCGATGCTCAGTTGTAAGAAAGCGGCTCGTAAATTAGCTGACCGAAACATAATTCTGTCCATTGACCTGGCATCAGCTTACAACAACGTTACAATCGAAGCCATTATAAATGGGATGGAAACGCAAAATGTTCCACCACAGATCCAATTATTCATTATAGGTCTTATACAAGCGCAGAACTGCATCGAGACCTAGTCTAAATCATTGATATAAGGTTCTGTGATTTCTTCCCTGCTGTTCGCATACGCAATCGACCCAGTCATTCGCATCCTTAAAGAGAGATTCGACTGTGTAAATTATGCCGACGACACGATAGTAGAGCTCCAAAAAACTGACACAGTAGAAATGGCTCTAGATTACATAACACGACTTTTCGCCCTATACGGCATGCAAATCAATTAGAAAAAATGCAAATCGACGGCCAACAACAATATAGTAAAATTCATGGGAATAAAATACTCTTACAAATCAGATGACATTCGTACTCATCTCTCCACCGATATTCTTATCGTCGCCAAGAAATACCAACTCATCGTTGACAAGATGATCAAACGCGGCCTCCCACGCTCAACTGTACTTGGAATCTTTATCAAGTGCATTTGTGCCAAATGTTCTTGGGCGATTCGGGTCGACGATTATAATCCCAACACGATTAAAGATTACCATGATGTGGACGAAATTCTGGCTAGAACATTCCACAACATCTTGAGACCGCCGCAGATACCTGCTGAAGACCTTGACAATGCAAAATCCGCAGAAACAATTCAAGCTCTCTTATTACTGATGTCCGCGTCAACTCAAAAGCAACACGGTTTCGGGCTAATACTCCCAGGCATGTAATTCGAAACGGTCCAGAGACTTCTGTCCACAAACAAAATCGATCCAAGATACAAGAAATTGCAGCATTCCATCCGCTTGGAAAACGAGAAAAAAGAATATCCTGGTCTGACAACTAACCAAGATTGTTTTGTCGCCCACACCCTCACTCAAGATTTCGATTTCGACAACATTGAATTTAGTAGAGCTGTAAATATCTTGTTCAACTCAGTTTCAATATCAATTCCTTAGAGAAAATGCAGCTTATGCCAACAATTACATCAAGATTCTAACCACTCGATATATTGCTCGTAATTCTCTGGTCTGAGCATACAGCGCCACAATCGAACCCAATACGATCTCATTGCATCGCTTCCCGTTAAATTCCAACCGAAACTCAGCCCTACTTACGGCTAATTCAATACCAGCAAGAACAAGGGCATCCAAGACGATCCAGGTTCCAACAAAGACCCAGGAAAAGTCCTACATGCCATGGGCAACGCCGATGTCATGATAATACAAAAAGAAAAACCACACTTTTTTGATATGTGTGTCACGCAACTTGGACCTTCAATGTAACGTGAATTTATATCGAAGCTCGAAACACACGCAAAGAACTACCAAGTTGACAAAGATCAAATCCACCCAATCATCCTCAGTGACCAATGCACAATCCACCCTATATCATTAGATAAAATCAACACATTCTGCCGAACCGGCCAACTCCTCCGCTCTATAGCTAGATCAATACTCAAATCCCATGGACTACGAACAAGAACATATGATGAAGCAGTCAAAAAACACGCTGAACTCACATAATTGGAACACGACTACGCTGCAGAAAATAATATCACATTCCCACAATTCGAAAACAAAGATGACGACGAAGTCGTGATCTCCTTCGATCTGTGAGTTAAGTGATCAAAACCCCAGAACAAGACACAAAAACAAAAAACTAAAATGAAAAAACAAAAAATAAAAAACTGAAAAACTAAAAGAACAAAAAAGACAAACAACAAAAAGAAAACAATGACGAACGAAACGAAAAAACGAAACTACACCCAACACTGAACATCATGAAAATGAACCAATTAACCTAATAAGACGCCAAATAAACAAACACAATATGCCAACCGACCAAAAGTGCACCACCCACCACCAACAAACACAAACTACAAACTACTACGCAACGCAGCTTAACTAGCAACGAAAGCCAACTTACACCAACACAGGTACACCCTACCTTCCCAATCTCCAATAGCTTTGTCAGATTAGATGAATGACAATGACTATTTCAAAAAACGAAATAAGAATTAAACAGAAAAAGGGCGCTCTAACCAAGCATGAGGAATTAAATACAAACGGAACGAATTAAAGGAGAACCGAGTGAGGTATTTAAATTTAAAAATTTATTCAATGAATTGACAAGAAGTGGGCTAGATTGCCGATACACGAAATAGATCCTGCAAATGAGTTCGCAAACGGGAACGAATATTCTACTTCAAAAACTGATTTCTTGACGATTAAAAGATACTTGCTCTCTCCATTCCAAGCGCTGGAAGCGTCCAAGTATTCTCCAGCCGAGTTAGAAATTCTTTAAGAATTTATTGATGTTTTTAAAACAGACAAAATGATAAATGTGCGCTTGAGCTTAGACTATCCTATCAAATCGAACATTGGTTCCATTACTTCTGTTTCGTTTTACACTTTTAGTCGAAATTAACTGAATTGTTATGATTCAATGAACATTCGTTCAACATTAAACGAAAATAATCTTCTGTTTTAAACAGGTTTTAAAGGATAGATCGGTTGTTTAGAGATTCCTGAAACCAATCCAAATTATTTACTAGCTTAAAATATTAAAAAGAACTGGTTTAAAGCCAAACTTGATATTGTAGTAGATCACAAAAGTATCAACGCATATTTCTATTATGACAAAATAATGACAATCTAAGAATTCCTCACTAATCCTTATGTTTCTTTTGATATTGAATAAGAAGAGTTAAAGGAAATTATGGATGACAAATCAATAACTGATGAATCCATTCAATTGTTCATAGAAATTCAAGACTAAAATGGAGATTACTTATTGGATTTTAATACACCGTACATCAAATTAGTAAGAACATGCGTCAACAAAATTGTAGTTCATTAGAAGAAAAATTATATTTCCATTGTAAGTTGGATGAAAACAGATCTGAGATGCACCAGCAAGCCGAATCTAGACACCAGCTTGCACTTGTCAGCAGTTCTCACAGATAATAACGTCACCACACTTCAACAGCTCTACAAATCCCAGTTAGTCATAGACTACAAAGAAAATTTTAACGAAGTAATTCTATATGCGATCTCAAGATGAAAAGAGGTGAAATAATCGAGGAGGTGAACTAATACTGGAAAATATTAATGTATATCCATAGTCCATAATATAAATATTATTTAATATTTTCTGAACATTAAATTATTTCACTTCTAGAGCTGACTTTTTTCTTCATTTTTTCCTGAATTCACTATTTATCTTCCATTACTACCTTATGCAGTGGCGGCTTAAGTATATTAATTAGTGTGTATTCTATAATTATTCAAAGCTCATTACTTTTATAATATAAACAGCATTATATAGTTGTAAAATATATATTATCATGTACTATTATTGCATTTTCCCGTTTTTATTAATTTCAATATAATGGTTAAATATTTACTAATATGTAAAAGAGAATCATGTATACGTTTACTGAGTTGGCCCAGTTATATTCCAGATAATATAATTATATTTCCTATTAAAAATATTTTTTATAATGCTTACCGTATTTTCGGGAATCTAAAACAATATTTGTATTCTTTATTCAAATTGATTACATGGCCCTTCTTTTTACAGGTTGATATTCGGCAATTATGTTACTGTAAATATAGTAATGATATATATTTTAATTTACTAATATATAAGTGGTGTCGAAAAATGTGCAATATATTCTTATTAGTTCTCGCTTCAACATAATAATTTTAGCATTAGCTGAATTTATACAATTATTTTAAAATTAACTAATTTTGTAAATAATCTAGAACCAATATTTATTTTGGACTAAGATGCTAAAACAAATAATTTCAATATAAAGAGTTGATATTAAAAGAATCCAAAGTACTACAATGATATATCATATGAAACAACGTGAAAATGCTCTATTAAATTATTTGTTGACAGATAGCTCAAACACATAATAATATTTTTTATATAGATAGGTAATGATAAAATAAATTCATAAATAAAATATTTTATCATTTGACCTTGACACTGTTTTATTTTTTTAATAAATTATTTTTCGTCGCATTTTATTTGTACTATTGTTACCAAACCTACATTTTAATATGATTGCTAGTCCATGAAAGAGTAGCAATATAACTTGTTTCTACACGAATATGAAGTAGATAACTTTCTTACATTTTTGATCATATTTTTTTGTTTAGTTAATTTCTCGTCAATTAAGATTTAATGTATAGATTACATTTTTGTTTTTTATTTGGAGTGAAATAATAGCAATTGTATATAAATAGTTTCAAAATTCAAATGGAATACAAGCGGTTAAATGAACTCCAATATAAGAATATAGCATGATTCAAAAAATGTTACCCACATCATGAATTGATGGAAACTGGCGTATTTCAAAAAATGCGCATAAATCCAGTTATTCACTTCATATAAATGCGCAATAATGATATTACATCGTATTGATCCCAGTTAAAATCGAAACTTAGTCATAGAAACATCAAAGAAGTTACAATTAACACACATTTAAGTTTCATTATGATAACATATTAAATTACAACAAAAATAAGAAAATTAGGAGCAATTATCACTGGTATACAAATAAGCAAGTAAGTGTCAGTAATCATATACGGCTTATGAACTTCTTGAGGCTATACTTGGAATATTATATAATCACTTTGATATTTACACCGCAATAATTTGTAATATGAGCCAAAAATACAAATTTTCTAAATGTATTACTTGAGCAGGTGTAACTTGTTGTTGTAACTTGTTATCGGTTAGGACCTTCCATACTATTTCATATCAATCACAGATTGCAGTTGCTTTCAACATAAATCAAAATATAATTTTAATAACTTTGTTTGAAATGATGACATTTATTGATTTTTTAGTTGGAATTATATAATCAATTGAACTTTCAAACCAATTCAAATAATATAGTTAAGCAAATCCACTTTATAACTATTATTGCTTAATACTGATTTTTTCTTGTTCACTAAATTGTTCATATAATAAGTATCATAATATTTTAAATATAATAATTAGATTCTATTTTGTTTTAATATCATTTACTTTAGATACTATATTATTAATCTATAGAATTGTTTCTAAAATATTGTAATAACAAAGTTCTTGATGTGGGTAGCTGAAGTGGAAATAAATTTTTATTAAAATGAACTGATCACCTTGTAAAAATATCTAAAGAATAAATTAAATATACTCATGTGCTTGAACTTCATCTTGAGATCATATGTAATTCTCAACTGCTCCTAAGATATTATGCACACACCCGCCGTTTGCGAGGAAAATCGCAAGAGCAACATCAAACCTGAAAACCTGAACAAAGTTGTCTACAATTATGTAACAACTGATGAATATGCTATAATTACAAATGTCGTAATAGATGAGTCTAATAGCATATGGAATATTTCATTAGGTATTTTTGGAGGATTAATAGCAGTGGTTGGTATCACAATTATATATGTTTTAGTGAAACAATAGTGAAAGAATATATATTTTAATCTTAATACTTTATTAATTAAACCGAACTTATTGTTGTGAAAGAAGCATTATATTATCATATAAATTCAAAGTAAATAAATTTTACAAATAATTACTGATCTATTACTCGTTATTATTTTTAGATAGTGCTTGATTATAGCTTTTGTCTTAAATGATGAAGTGGATAATTAGAAATAATATGTTGTTATATTTGTTATAATGGTCATAAATATAATAAAGATTATACCGCAACGGGCTATATACATTTTGTTATGTTATATTTTATTCACAATATTAAGTAGTGTGAAGATTTGACATATTTTAAAATATTTTGTGCTTTATTAGTTAAAATATAACAATATCGGTGTATTTACACTTCAATAACACTTCAATGAGGCATTTGATTCTGGCCGTCTGCCTTTCGCGACTTTTACGACCATGAACACGTACAAGGGTTCTACGTAGTTATTTTCGTGTCGTTCGCAGCAGGAGGCGTTGCTTGATTACAAGAAGTACAAGCAGTACGAGTACAAGCAAGTAACGAATCGTCATCACAACACGTTCATTCCGCCGCAGAAGTTTTTGGTGGATAAAATAGGCCCTGGCTCGTACGAGGTGAATTTAGCTCGCTCTAACAGCTCCTTCGTCTCCAACCTCCCTCGTTATCAGTATAAGCAGTCAAATTGGAGTGAGACGCTGAAGCCAACCGCCGAGCTCAAGATGCGCCCTGGCCCATCATCTTATCACAACTTGAAGCGCGGAAAGCTCCTTCTGAACACTCTCCCGGTAACTGAAACTGATTTGGACAAAAAACGAACTCAATCTGCAATAAAATAACAACGTGAGCAGACCCCCGCTCCAAATTTTTACAACCCCGAGATCCGCAAATCAGTTCACAGCGCGAAGCTGAACGAGAAGGAGCGGTAGACGAAACCGTTCGAAACCAAAAATGACATCATCCCAGCCTCGAACTCGTACACGATCGAGTGCAAGAACACCGGAATACAAACGAGACTTTACAGGAGGAGCAGAGAAACGGAAATCAAAAGTGAGAGCCCAGGACCGGGCGCGTATAACGTGCTCTGCGACCGGAACGGGAAAAAGAAGTGAAAGTATTTTTTGTCTATTGTAAAATTAGAGTTTAGTTTGAATGAAGCTTAGTGAATTTTTAGTTTACGATTATGTTATATTATGTTTTGTAGTTTGACATTTATAACTTATAACATTCGTTCCTTAATCTATAACATTCGTTCATTTGTTTGATAAGGTTATATTATTTATAAGAGATTATTACTATTAATAAGAGATATACTAAAAATATAAATACTTATTTACTTTGCAAGATGAATAGAATCATAAATTAGTATGTATTGTATACACTGTATACAATATCTGTACGTGTCAAAATATAAACAGAGAATAGAGCAGCATAAAAGAGAATAGAATAGATAGCTTAGAATTAAAAATAATATTTTAAAAATATATTAATTTTTTATTCCATTAAATGAATATACACACTATTTAACACTTGTTTACAAAACATAACACTCCAAATTTATGTAATGTCCCAAATGGATGATAGTCAAATTCTGTTAATAAGTTAAAAATCTAAATAGTATCATTGTCATCGTAGGATTTTCTTTAACATTATTCTAATTTATTTGTTCGGTATCAATATTGATACTTATTGTAAAATCAACTTATAAATAGAAAAACGCTCACATTATAATATCATTATTTTTAATACTATAAACATTGTTACGAATGCCGTGGTGGTATTTATATAGTGTAGTCTTTTACGATAATTCTCCGCCATCAATAGCAACTTAGGTAATCAATAGAATCGCGATGTTATTTTTATACTTAGCATAAAGCAAATATGTGTAAACGTGGTTAGTTATTATTTTCGCGTTAAGTCAAGAACAGAGAAAGAAAAGTACTCAAAATATTTTCAAAATATTAGACATCATAGTTTCAATAATAATATTGCTATGTGCGTTGTCTAGTTTTTGGGAAGAACAAGTAAATCATGAATCTGGTTTTCTTCAAGAGATAAGTGCTTTATCACTTGGTATCGCTTCACTAACGACTTCAATCATGTTTATAATCATAGGAAGCATAATTTTAATTAAACTTAAATCTTTTGTGAACTAACGATCGTAAATATTTAAAAATTTTATCATAATCGCAAGCTCGATGTTTTTAGCTGGATTTTCTAGATTTTTTTCACTTTTTTACAGATACTTTTTTGGACACCGAATGGTTTATGATTTATACGCAATATTCAATTATATGTTGCCAGATTTCATTCCAAGTTTAGTTATTATAATTGTTCAAATTAATATTTTGTACAGAGAGCGCTACAAACTTAAATAAGATGAATGTGTAAATTTATTGTGAATTCTTTTATGATATATTATTTTCTTTTTCTGCTTCTTAGATTCATATTATGACCATTTAATCTAGGAGCTCAATAATTGATATCTAAATAATACTAAATATTATAATATTTACCATATTTTGTTTTGATTTTAAACAAGACAAGAAAGAAGGATTATATATTTAATTATTTCTCTAATACTTTTACGGTGTGATAACTTTTGATATATCTCGAAAATATAATAAATATAAGAAAGCCCACACGCCCAAATAGTTCTCATGGTAATTGATATCTATCATTGTATGATTATTCTTACTTCGTTAACCTTCTTTTATAATAGAATGCTGATTATTAACAGAAAATTATATATTTAATATTATTTAATTTGTAATATTAACTAACTAGCCAGTCCAATATTAGTGGTAAACAAATAGTTATAGTAACCACTTCACGCCACTCCAAACAAATAGAAATGCAGCCAGAGGGTGAATATGACCAGAAGATGACTGATAAATATTAAAGTTAAATAAAAGATGAAGCGCTTACAATAGAGAACGACCCCGACCTTACAAGCTTACAATTCATGCGGAACTTGAACCCTAGCTAACTAAAACTCATTTTTTGCAAGAAGATAATTCCGACGTTGAGCAGCTCTATGATAAAGGAACTGGACATCACTTATTGTAACGTGCAAAATTTAGAACATTACCAGCTCGAGAACTTAGAAGTTTTGAAACTTCAATGTTATAAAATTGATGGGGTAGAATGCACGCAAATACTGTGGAATATAGTCCAGTTTCCTAAGTTGTAGTATTTGAGTCTGTTTGGATTCGTTGGCGTGGACTTAGCTCCGCTTTCGCAAATAGTGTTTTCGATTACAAAACTATCACTAAATTATTGTGAATTAAAAAACCTTGAAACATTAAAAATTCTTATTAATTTGAAAGAATTGAATATAGCGTACAACAAATATGTCGATATTACTGCATTGCAGGACATGAGTTAGTTGCTTGCATTAGATTTGAGCTTTTGCAGCTTGGAACAGATTGGCACGTTGAGGTCGCTAGTTAACTTGAGAGACTTGAGGATTCGGTGCAACTAAGTTGATATCACGCCACTTCAGTACTTGTCAGAGCTAGTCAGGATAGACTTGAATTCTTGTGGTATATGTTATATTAGCGTTTTGCAGTATCTTCCTAATTTAAAAGAAGTCGATATAGCCAACAACAGTATTATATGCATTTAACCTTTGCAAGAGCTGAATTGCATTGTAGAATTGGATGCAAGATTTAACAAAATAGTAGATATTCATACCATTCAGTATCATCCAAATCATAATAATTATCACTTAGATATCCAAACTATACCAACCAGCAGGGAAATGTATTTTATTAAATCGTTATAACAAGAGGAAATTTAATATTATAAAGAAATAATAATAAAATATAAGTAAAATGTTGAACAAAACAAACTTTAAATATAGAACGACCCGTATCTCACTAGTTTAGATTTTTTATAGAAGTTACCCATTAATAAACTGAAACTGGAAAACTGTGAAAATATAGTTCCTAAGTTTAAAAATAATCTAATCAGAGAACTATCGGTTTCATCATGTAATATTTCTAACTTTAAATTCATAGAACTTAATAATTTGGAAACTCTTGTTGTTAAAAACTAAATGATGAATGCATAAGAACTAGATGATGAATGCATAAGAAATCATAAGAAATCATAAGAATTAATTAGTTCAATCACTAAATTTAAGTAGTTGTAAGAATTAAATATTTATGGCTTCGACGTTATTGATTTAAATCCGTTGTTGTAAATGGAGCTGTTAACTAGATTATCGCTAAGTTCATGTGGTTTGAAAGACATTGAAAACTTGAGGCTTCTTACTAATTTAAAGAGTTTAGATATTTCAGAAAACTATAATATTGATTTTACCTGTCTTCAGTACTTTTCTCAACTGATTGTATTAAATTTGAGATCTTGTGGATTAAATACAATTGATTTTCTGAAAAATCTAACAAATTTAGTAGAATTAAACATACAAAATAATTAAATCATGTATATTTAAATAGTAGAAGATCTAAACAAGTTGTCTAAATTGGATGCTTAGTTTAACAGAATAATAGATATTTATACAATTATATATCATCCTTTCTTCAAGAAGTTCAATTTTAGTGACCAAGAATAACCTTCAGAAGAGATATAAAGATAAATAAATAAGTAAAGAGGTTCATATGTTTATAAATGGGAATAGAAAAATACAGAAAAATATCATGAATTAATCAAAAATGAATCTCTTACAATAGAGAACGACCCAGAATTGTTGTGTTTACACTTCATGCGTAACTATAACATACGTCAATTAGTATTAAATAAGTGCGTAAATGTAACTCCGATTTTGCATAACAAAAATATTACACAACTCGAAATTAAAAATTGCGATATTTAAAGCATATAATTGTTGAACTTAGAGAATTTAGTTATATTGTAACATGTATCTCATAAATAATTATCTGAAAGTATTTAATTTTATGATTTAGTTAAGTTTAAGAAATTGAAATAGTTGTATATATATAGTTATAAATGCGATGACTGCAGATATTTTTCTCAAATGGGTTAACTAAATATATTAGAATTATATAATTGTGGTGTATAAAAAATTGATTAATTTAAGTTCTTAATTAATTTGAAAGAATTGAAACTAGCAAAAAACAAAGGTATTGATATTACTCCGTTACAGAACTTAACCCAGCTCAACGTTTTATATTTAGATAATTGTGACATTCTCAATATAGATGCAATGAATTCGTTAGTTAGTTTAATAGAATTATCGCTTAAATCTAATTAGATTGTATATATTAACCCTTTACTGAGTCTCAAAAAGTTACTTATATTGAATGTTTAATATAATTAAATAGTTGATATTCGCACCATTTACAATCATCCTAACTACTAAAAGTTCTATTTAGACAATTAACGTCTCCCAAAGCATGATGATATGATTTAAGCAAGTAAGCTGAGAAATATCATTGCACCTATATATATTTTAAAAAAGATTTAAACAAAAAGAAAGAAAATATGTGCAGCTCAAAAAAATAAAATCAATAATATGATTGAAGCGTAGAAATACAGTTTAATAACATTTTGTTAACATATTGTATTGCTTTTGAACTAAATTAACTCCATTGATACCTACCAGTGATATTATGTTAATATTATTATATATACACAATTATCATGCAAAATTTTACATAAATCGCGTTTGTTATAACTTGCTTTCTGTTAAAATTGACTGCGAATTTGATCTACAACAGTAGCCGTTCAACCTTTTCTTCTTCGTTTTTAATTGCGCATGAATCATTGCTTATTAACTAAATTAACTCAGTGGAAACATACCAGTGATTATAAAATATAAATATTATATTAGATAAATATAGTGTTCTAAACATGATAAACTTTAGCATTGATTGTTGTCATAGCAAGTTAAGTTATAATATTTCTTAAAGTGGAAATTTTCAAACGTAATTATATTTAATTAGATAACTTTTTCGTAAATTCCGCTCCAATTCTATTTATTAAAATCTGTAATATGGAGGATGCGATAACGATTGATTTCACTCGTCCTGTGTTGGATTTGACGAACGAGAATATAACCACTTTGGATATGGATGCGGATGCCGAGCGTGTGCGTGCGGTGGTATTGTCTTAGAATCCGATAGAGGATTTCCTGTTTTTGCGTCATTTTCCGTGTGCTTCTTTGGCTCATTTGGATTCTACGTATTTGTCCTCCTTGGGGAGTATTCCGCTCGATTCGATGCCCAAGATCCAGTTTTTGGTCGCCCGCTTGAATCGCTTGAAGAACTTCGAGAACCTGATTGACTCGGACTCATTGTAAACTTTAGATATTTCATTTAACGAGTTCGCTGAAAACGCCGAGGACACCATCGCAGCTGCCTTCCCCAGCCTTAAGCGCGTGTGCTTCGGCTTCCCCAACAACGATAATTTGAACTAAAAACTCCTTACTTGTTCAAAATCAGGTCTTAATTCGTTCAGACTATTTTAAAAACTGTTCTTGGAGCGTTTTTACGAGGAGGAAAAAATACAGTTCGGGGTAAAATCGGTTGAAATTCAGAACATACTCTTTACAATCGTTTTGAAGGGGAACAAATTAATGATCGACGTGAAGAAAACGGCCGACGAACCCGTAAAGAACCACAAACTCATCGTCACCGGCTACGTAATCGCAACCGGCTTCGAAATCGTTGAAACGAACTAATAACTATTACGCATTTCTTAATTGATGGACTAACAGCGCACTGATATGAACATAAGGTAAATGTTCACGTACAAACAAATCGAGTACCCAACACAGGAAACGAATCTGAACGAGCGCGATCTGCAGGCATTCAGACTGTACGATGACATGCTCCAAGCGCAACTGGAGTAAATGACCAACTTCAACGTGATCACGATTGAAATGAACGGAGAAATAGGCGCAATCGCGTTCGACAGGAGAACATCCGAATTCGCCGACTTCCAAGCACTACAAGTTGAGATGCAGAAGCAAATACAGTTGAAAGACGGACTTAAGGTTAAAATCTCGCGCACGAGCCAGCTGGACATGTCCATCAGGGCCAAACCAGAGGAGGACGACTACTTCACGCCAAAAGTAAAGGGAAAAGTGCAAAGACAATCCCAAGTGCAATCTGGCGTGTACGACCGCATCTTCAACTCTAAAACGTCCTTCTACGAGCGTAAAGTGGAGGACACCGTTAACCTCTCCGAGGTATCAGACGACGACGCACCAAAAATGAACGTCCAGCGCAGGCAAATAGATCTTAAACCAGAGGACATGCAGCGCTCCAACATTCCGCGTCCAATATAATCTAATGCTTCTAAAGTTGGAAACGGAGCAATTCAGCTGGAGAACATGGAGCTATTCCAGTAAATGAGCGTGAGAACGCAGCTCCCGAACCCGCTCATATTCATTTACTCCTCCGTTCTAACGCACGAGCAACTCATTAACGAGCTGAACCAGCTCATAACCTCCGTTCAAATGCAAAATGTGAGCGCAGAATAAACACTTTTGGAGGGAGTTAATAAATATAATGCACAGCCGAAACCGCTGGTAGACTACCAAAACGGGCTGTACCTGAATTTGCTCGTGTGCGGCTCAATTCCGTTCAAAATACAGCTCAGGAAGATATCTGAAGGAAACTCGCTGTACCTGGACAGATCAGTCAAATCCAAGCACATATTCGTACAAGTTAACGAAACGGGCTTCATCTCACCAGTTGCAGTTAAATACCAGCCAAAACTCACACGCGTACTGTTACAAAATGACGAGGACGTTCTGCTGGTCAAAGTATTCGAAGACGTAAACGGAGTAGAGAAAACATGCCTCTCGGACAGCATCCTCTACACATTCTACAGAAACCAGAAACTCATCGGACAAAACCAAGTCGGATACATAAATCTGACCGAATGCGGAGTAGAACTCGACGGACTGTTCAAAGCCGTCGCCAGCGTTATGGAAGGCGGAGTTGTCGTCGGAGAGCTTGAAGGATAACCACTGTTCCTTGAAGCAAAGTGAGCTTATATTGAAAACAAAGAAAATTTTGTTGTTAAAAGTTAGTTAATTGGTTTGAAATGTACATTTAACTTCTATACTTTAGAATTATGATATCATACAAATTATTTTGAGTACACTATTTTTTACATGAAACTTAGGCTCTAACATAATTAAGGCAAATCAACTTAGGGTTTTTAGAAAAAATTGTTCGACTATCCTCATTTACTGGAAAATAGATTATAATTATAATAGTATTTCCACACCACATCTCAACAAATGAGTGACGATTACAATGCAAACCGTTCTGAATCATCTAATGATGGTAGAAATTAAGAAAATCGTTATTACGCTACACATAATACGTTTGATTAAACGCCGATAATTATGTAATTATCCCGAGAATATTATGAGATGCAATATGATAAATAAAAACTTGAAAATTAATTATAACGCATTTTGAAAGAAATTAACACCTTTGATGAATATTAAATGTTAAATGAGGATAACGAAAAAATATTTGAAAATGAAGTATTTTAACATGAAGAATTTTATGAATAAGAAGACTTGTATTAGATTGAAGAAATGAATGAGTGGTGGGCCCTCGAAATGCTTTTTTGAATTAGGAAGAAGAATGAAGTTTATTATTTGAATCTTACTTATATCACTGCCCGGCTCAATAATGAGTGTGTTCTCCCTCCTCATCAATACACTCATTAACTCTATTTACTATTGATTTGTAAAGTGCTTCAATCACATCAAGGCCTGGTTGAGCCTTGGATAGCTGTGCTACAATAATTAACGTATATAACTCTGTATATACTTCAATAATAAGTTTCAACTTTACCTAACGTTGTATAATTTAACAATCAAGAAAATTGATTTCTCATTATGAAATGGAAGTGGAAGATCATAAGTAAAATAACTGTTGTTTTAGAGTAGCATCAATATATTATTTAATGCTGGGCCCGACTAACCCACTTGATTCCATTCTTCAAGAAACAAAAATGCATTCATTATTTGAATATTGAGAATGAAAGCGACTGTAACTACCTGAATTATAATTCTAATTAAGCGAAGTACCAATACTTCATCTTGAGCTCCCGGTTGAGATTGAAAGAAAAAGTCCTCCATTGTTTTCGTGATTAAGAAATACCTAAAATCGTTCAGATTGACCCAGTTGAAGATGAACACCGAGGTCCTCTGCAGGTCCAGTGCTTGCGCTACTAGTTATAAATTACATATTGCGTCCGTATACCAATCATTGGATCCTCTTATTCTTTTCTCCAATCAGGCTTAACTACCATATATTTTCGAGATAAAATCTTTCATAAATTAGTTTTGTTGACTAAAACGTAGAAATTACACAGGGACATCTTAAACAAGTGATATAACTAGTTCAGATTGGTACAATATTTTATGAATTCATCCGTTGGACCCAGAAATGAAGAGAATACAAACGCTTCAGAACTGCCTAAGTTTGTTAAGTGAATTAGTTGACCTTCCCTAAACATCTTCTACCGCGTTTATTTTTGTCATTGCCGTCCTTTTATTGCATGTGGTAATTTCTATTTTTCCTTTTTGGAATATTAAATACCGACTTTGAATAGTCGATTATGGTCTAATACGATCGAAATCATATTTTTGGCCCTCTTGTGTTAATGAGTAGTTCATGAATAATCTCCAACTTGAGATTATTTATTGGAATTTGTCATCCGCATTAGAAGTGGCAAAATATTTTAATATATAATTACTCACATAGTAAACAAGAAAAAGCAATTCCACCTCCCATAACTGAACAAGTCAGTAATTCCTCTCAAACGTAGGCTCACGAGAACGAGCAACGAGCGTACGATGACTTATTTTCCGTAATGATGTGATTTTAGTTGTTTAGTTGATTGTATTTCCATATATTTTACGCTGGGCTGCCGGCTGGACTATGCTGGGACACCCAAGGCCAGAAAGGTTCTGGAATCTGCACGCACTCGCCCGCCGTCTTGCCAGCAAATGTCCAGAGAAGAAGCTCTGCTGCGTCAACGTTCTGGCGTATTCAGTTTATAGTACAGAAAATCTGAATTTATAATTTATAAGTTAGTCCACTAGCTGTCTTTATCGATATTATCCGTAGTGACGTTTTGACCAGATTAAATATTTTCAGATGCCGATTTGAATAAGGATAAGATATCTCTTTCGGATGGAGTGAAAGTATAAGCCAAATCTCATATCTCAAAAATTGTTTAAAATTGGGGAAACGCGAGCTTATAGTCTAAGCCGTGAACGAAATAAGTAAAAGTTTATAGTAACTCCTCAATTATCAGAAAATATCTCAGATTTTCACTATTTGTTTGAATGACTATTTTGTACAATTATATAATATAAATCAGAATAATAATATCAGAACACTCCAAACTACTCTTCTTTTTAATGACAATTTAATAATTTGAGGTAAATAGATTATTTTCAACTATTCATTTTCCTTTATCTGTTTAAGTAATAAATGCTTCTCGGCAGTTTGTAATTGTTCAGTATTTGAATTCAAACCGGTGCAAATGTTATAAAATGAATAATTTATCAGATTAATTTATGTTTATATAAGCGGCCTATCATATAAGTTAAATATAGCTGCGATTTTATGAATCGCAATTTGAAATTAATTATTATTAACTCAGATTTAGCATTACTGAATTTTCATTAATGAAGTGAATAAAATATGTTAATTTTCAAATAATATAAAGAAATAAATTCTTAAAATTTCTATTTATAGATTAAAACATGAAATTTCAAAGATTCTCAAAGCCACTAAAAGCTGGGTGTGTTTCAAACAAGCGATGTTAATATATTGACAAAATAATCATTCTTCCAGCGTTTCATATTCTAACTCGCAAGCTCACGCCTGCAGTAATCAAAATTACATTTTTCTAAAAGCTGGGTATCTAAATCTTCTCTAGTAACCTGTTTATAACAAGTTGCTTACTTCTAATTATTATCTTTCTCCGAATCGCATTAAAAAATAGGTGCTATCATTATAAATCTCCCAATAATTATCGGAGGCAAAAGTTATTATGATTTCCAGAGTATCTCTGGATGTGCACCAACAATTGAGATTGAGTTCCAAAGCGTTCGCTTCAACCTTCAGAATTTGAGGTTTCTAATTTTACAAGAAATTCAGTTTGCTTTCTCAGGACAAACTATTCATTACCCACATATAATTTTATCTGGTTAGCTTTATATTTCGTCAGCGACTCTGCAGCTACCTAATTTTACCCGTAACTCTTAATAGTTAAGATATCATACATGTAAATTGCTCGGAATTAAACTTTCGATGTCTAATTGAGTATTTTAATAATCAAATCAAGTGTTCAGTTTTTCAGTGATGTACTGTTCATAAGAAGTTATGCGAATTCTATAACTCGTCATCCATCTGTGGTGTGGTGCTCTCGCTCTATTTCCGCCATGGTGACGCCCACAGTGTTTTAAATCGATAATCTAAAGTATTAAAATGTGTGCTTTAGCTCATCTTTGGACCCCCTAGATATTAAGAGATATATGGCACTTACCATAAATATCGTCCATCTTTGAATTCATCGCGGACCAGGCACCTATCTTAATTTTGGATTTGATTTCGTTTAAATAAATTTGAGGATTTCTTTTTGGATATGTGTGGCTGAGCTGGTGAAACAGCACATATCCACTTGTAATTTATGTCTATTTTTACACTAAAATGTAACTATTTCCAAAAAGTTGCAGGAATAACTTTGGGCCAATTAGCCCGACATATCTGAAACCCAACCATCCACTCCAAAACATTGATGTCAGACTGCCAGAAAAAAGAACGCGTTAGATGGACCGCCCAGGAGCAGTAGATGTTCACCAAGCTCTTCAAGCAGCATAGAATAGACTTTAAGAAGTACTTGCCCTACTTTGAAAGCAGAACCGAAAGCCAACTCAGAAGCTACTACTATAACGTGCTTCACAACAACAAACTCGTCCAGAAAAGCCACAGCACCGCGCGTGCACAGAGCCCTTCACCGAATACATCTTCCCAGTCGTTTACCGAACCACAGCAACAAGTCAGTAATTCCTCTCAAACGTAGGCTCACGAGAACGAGCAACGAGCGTACGATGACTTATTTTCCGTAATGATGTGATTTTAGTTGTTTAGTTGATTGTATTTCCATATATTTTACGCTGGGCTGCCGGCTGGACTATGCTGGGACACCCAAGGCCAGAAAGGTTCTGGAATCTGCACGCACTCGCCCGCCGTCTTGCCAGCAAATGTCCAGAGAAGAAGCTCTGCTGCGTCAACGTTCTGGCGTATTCAGTTTATAGTACAGAAAATCTGAATTTATAATTTATAAGTTAGTCCACTAGCTGTCTTTATCGATATTATCCGTAGTGACGTTTTGACCAGATTAAATATTTTCAGATGCCGATTTGAATAAGGATAAGATATATGGCACTTACCATAAATATCGTCCATCTTTGAATTCATCGCGGACCAGGCACCTATCTTAATTTTGGATTTGATTTCGTTTAAATAAATTTGAGGATTTCTTTTTGGATATGTGTGGCTGAGCTGGTGAAACAGCACATATCCACTTGTAATTTATGTCTATTTTTACACTAAAATGTGACTATTTCCAAAAAGTTGCAGGAATAACTTTGGGCCAATTAGCCCGACATATCTGAAACCCAACCATCCACTCCAAAACATTGATGCCAGACTGCCAGAAAAAAGAACACGTTAGATGGACCGCCCAGGAGCAGTAGATGTTCACCAAGCTCTTCAAGCAGCATAGAATAGACTTTAAGAAGTACTTGCCCTACTTTGAAAGCAGAACCGAAAGCCAACTCAGAAGCTACTACTATAACGTGCTTCACAACAACAAACTCGTCCAGAAAAGCCACAGCACCGCGCGTGCACAGAGCCCTTCACCGAATTCATCTTCCCAGTCGTTTACCGAACCACAGCAACAAGTCAGTAATTCCTCTCAAACGTAGGCTCACGAGAACGAGCAACGAGCGTACGATGACTTATTTTCCGTAATGATGTGATTTTAGTTGTTTAGTTGATTGTATTTCCATATATTTTACGCTGGGCTGCCGGCTGGACTATGCTGGGACACCCAAGGCCAGAAAGGCTCTGGAATCTGCACGCACTCGCCCGCCGTCTTGCCAGCAAATGTCCAGAGAAGAAGCTCTGCTGCGTCAACGTTCTGGCGTATTCAGTTTATAGTACAGAAAATCTGAATTTATAATTTATAAGTTAGTCCACTAGCTGTCTTTATCGATATTATCCGTAGTGACGTTTTGACCAGATTAAATATTTTCAGATGCCGATTTGAATAAGGATAAGATATATGGCACTTACCATAAATATCGTCCATCTGTGAATTCATCGCGGACCAGGCACCTATCTTAATTTTGGATTTGATTTCGTTTAAATAAATTTGAGGATTTCTTTTTGGATATGTGTGGCTGAGCTGGTGAAACAGCACATATCCACTTGTAATTTATGTCTATTTTTACACTAAAATGTGACTATTTCCAAAAAGTTGCAGGAATAACTTTGGGCCAATTAGCCCGACATATCTGAAACCCAACCATCCACTCCAAAACATTGATGTCAGACTGCCAGAAAAAAGAACGCGTTAGATGGACCGCCCAGGAGCAACAGATGTTCACCAAGCTCTTCAAGCAGCATAGAATAGACTTTAAGAAGTA
Source organism: Hexamita inflata (assembly GCA_963988835.1). Classification (NCBI taxonomy): domain Eukaryota; phylum Fornicata; order Diplomonadida; family Hexamitidae; genus Hexamita; species Hexamita inflata. The sequence goes on from CAXDID010001224.1 coordinate 59,670, forward strand.
CTTGCCCTTCTTTGAAAGCAGAACTGAAAGCCAACTCAGAAGCTACTACTATAACGTGCTTCACAACAACAAACTCGTCCAAAAAAGCTACAGCTCCGCGCGTGTGCAGAGCCCTTTGCCGAATTCATCTTTTCAGTCGTTTACCGAACCACAGCAACAATTCAGTAATTCCTCCTAAACGTAGGCTCACGAGAACGAGCAACGAGCGTACGACGACTTATTTGCCGTTATGATGTGATTTTAGTTGTTTAATTGATAGCCTTTGCATGTATTTTACGGCGGACTGCCGGCTGGACGATGCTGAGAAGCCCTGGACCTGATCGGTTCTGGAGTCTGTGCGCACTCGCTCGCCGTCTTGTTAGCGAGTGCCCAGAGAAGAAGCTCCATGGCGTCAAGATTCTGGCGTATTCAGTTTATAGTACAGAAAACCTGAATTTATAAATTTTTGGCTGGCTCAATAGCTGTGTTTATCGATATTATCCATAGTGCCGTTTTGACCAGATTAAATATTTTCAGATGCTGATTTGAATAAGGATAAGATATATTTCACTTACCATAAATATCGCCCATCTTTGAATTCATCGCGGACCAGGCACCTATCTTAATTTTGGATTTGATTTCGTTTAAATAAATTTGAGGATTTCTTTTTGGATATGTGCGGCTGAGCTGGTGGAACAGCACATATCCACTTGTAATTTATGTCTATTTTTACACTAAAATATGACTATTGCCAAAAAGTTGCAGAAATAACTTTGGGCCAATTAGCCGGACATATCTGAAACCCAACCATCCACTCCAAAACATTGATGTCAGACTGCCAGAAAAAAGAACGCGTTAGATGGACCGCCCAGGAGCAGTAGATGTTCACCAAGCTCTTCAAGCAGCATAGAATAGACTTTAAGAAGTACTTGCCCTACTTTGAAAGCAGAACCGAAAGCCAACTCAGAAGCTACTACTATAACGTGCTTCACAACAACAAACTCGTCCAGAAAAGCCACAGCACCGCGCGTGCACAGAGCCCTTCACCGAATTCATCTTCCCAGTCGTTTACCGAACCACAGCAACAAGTCAGTAATTCCTCTCAAACGTAGGCTCACGAGAACGAGCAACGAGCGTACGATGACTTATTTTCCGTAATGATGTGATTTTAGTTGTTTAGTTGATTGTATTTCCATATATTTTACGCTGGGCTGCCGGCTGGACTATGCTGGGACACCCAAGGCCAGAAAGGCTCTGGAATCTGCACGCACTCGCCCGCCGTCTTGCCAGCAAATGTCCAGAGAAGAAGCTCTGCTGCGTCAACGTTCTGGCGTATTCAGTTTATAGTACAGAAAATCTGAATTTATAATTTATAAGTTAGTCCACTAGCTGTCTTTATCGATATTATCCGTAGTGACGTTTTGACCAGATTAAATATTTTCAGATGCCGATTTGAATAAGGATAAGATATATGGCACTTACCATAAATATCGTCCATCTTTGAATTCATCGCGGACCAGGCACCTATCTTAATTTTGGATTTGATTTCGTTTAAATAAATTTGAGGATTTCTTTTTGGATATGTGTGGCTGAGCTGGTGAAACAGCACATATCCACTTGTAATTTATGTCTATTTTTACACTAAAATGTGACTATTTCCAAAAAGTTGCAGGAATAACTTTGGGCCAATTAGCCCGACATATCTGAAACCCAACCATCCACTCCAAAACATTGATGTCAGACTGCCAGAAAAAAGAACGCGTTAGATGGACCGCCCAGGAGCAGTAGATGTTCACCAAGCTCTTCAAGCAGCATAGAATAGACTTTAAGAAGTACTTGCCCTACTTTGAAAGCAGAACCGAAAGCCAACTCAGAAGCTACTATCACAATGTTCTTCATAACAATAAGCTTATTAAGAATTCCAGTAACTAAATATCCCCTTAGATATCCACACACGCATCTCCTCTTGATTCTTTCAACGAATCTGTGAAATGTAATGTATATAAAGATTAGGTAACTATAGCCCCTAAATCTGAAGAAACTAGTTCTGTGGATTGTCTCTTTTAGTTGTGATTTTATTGTTTTATTTGATTTGTAAAATATTTGAGTTAGTTTTGTGTATATATATAGTTTTGTGTTTATCATTGTACCTTTTATAATTTTTGACGGTAATGTTCTGTTCTGATTCTTGCTGATCAATAGGGCACTATTTCAACTCCTTTAAAAGTAGATGTAAAATATACTAGTAAGTGTCAATTTAGTTAATAAATTTATTTTAGGATTAAAATGTTATTACACTGAAAGATTTATAATAATGTTAATTTCTGCTCAATCCCACAAAAACGCCAATATAAAATATTTACTTTCTTTATGTAATAAATCATTTCAGTTTGACATCGTATTGGTGTTGAAGAAATTAGTTCAATGGATTATCTTTAAGTTGTGTTATTATTTTAGCAAATTTTCATCTTTAACTAAACTTCTCACATAAACTTCTCAGTATATCCCACTCACTTAACCTTCGTTTATACTAGTTCGGTCTTCTGTTCAGGAACTGTAAGTTCACGCGAATGATCATTCGTTTTAGATACACCTGTGTACGTTAGGCGCACTTTCGTAGCCAAGGCAACCAACGACTCGGCTACAAACATCCAGGAATTAATATTAATATAATAAATCTCATTTCAGTTTGACTTCGTGTATTTTTACGTCGTATTGGTTTTTGATTTCGTTCATGCTTGGTTTTACGAGGCACCTGGTGGGCATTTTTTCAGTCGTTTCTTCGGCGAAGAATTTGTGTGATACTGTCTGGTCTAGGAATTTCTCTTTGTTTTCGAATTCGCATTTGGTGCGCATGTGAGTTTTATCTGCAACAATGTGTGATTTATCAAACTTTCCGTAGTCCGTATTGGCAGTAACGTACAGTTCTTTACTTATTACTAGTGGGTTGCTTATGATTGAGTTCGCGTTGTCGTATTCGCAGTCTCGGGCCTCCATCGCGTCCCAGTACTGTTGTTCTTCGAACCAGTTCCCAACTTTAACGTTCGCGCGCTGAACTTGTCTGTTGTAAATGTTCTCGTTCCTCTCTCTGTTCATGACGAGGAGCTCGTTGTGTTGCTTTTGGTCGTTCACAATGAGGCGCATGTCGTTCTGAGAGAGTTTCGTCGGAGGAAGGGTTTCCTTCGGGACGAAATTGGTCGATGAGGGCTTGTACATGTTGTGGAGCGGAGTGCGGAAAATAAATAAATGTTTGGTTAAATTGTTTTAGTATGTTAATGAGAAAAATGTTGTTGAAATAAAGTGATGGAATATATAAAAATAATAATAACATGACTCACTCAACAGCAACAATCCAACAATACATCTAAACGCAATAAATAAATATATACAGTTATTTTACCATAGCCAAGTAAAAATTATATATATTTTAATAATTCTTGTGGTTGATAATATTCCAGTTTATTAAAATGGCTTTCATCTTTGTCTCCAATCTAAGTGATTCTGCTTCCTCATTTATGTAACAGCTTTAATGTATTTACTATGTGTGATTTAATATCTTTTTTAAAATGGCCAAGTAAAAAACGAGTAACCTTGTAGCATAAAATTGGCTAAAATAAAGATATTAATATCTACTCACAGCTGTTTCTACAATACTATTTGATTGTCTAAAATAATTTTGAGATTTCTATCAGCTGTTTAAACTAGTTCTTCTAATTTTAATACTGCTCTGAGTTAAATATTTAGCAGTTTTATCGATTCGTGAAGGTTACGCTTTGTTTAATTCAACATATCAGCAACGTGATTATCATAATTAAACTAATCAATGCTGATTAAATGTTCTGCACTCTATTAGAATCTTAAGAAATAACTTGAGCTAGGAGAAATACAATTTGTTTGCGGTGAGTTCTTAATCCTCTCTAAAATTTGAGGTAGTTAATACTTTTTACCATACATTTGACTCGAGTTGAAGTGGTATACTAATCCCAAATATGAATCAATTTTGCAAATATCTACTCGCCAAATATTCATAATCTACAATTTTACATTATTACTTGTTTTACAAGTTTAAAAACGTAATTCATAATTAATATTAATTAATACATGTTAATAGTAATTTTGTATATAATCACACTTGTATTTTCTCTTTAAATTCTATTTTTTAATGCAGAAAACACAGTTTAAACTTGTGTAAATATTTAATAGTTGTTAGGCTGAATGATGCCAGTCGTCGGTTTGTCAAAGCCCATAATACCATATATTAACACCACATAATACATTTTTCAACATTTTGGTTTTACTAGCATATTTTACTAGCAAATTGTCATCCTATTGAATATTTTAATTCAATTATTAGTCAAATATAAATGTAAATTTCAAATCTAGAGAAAAGTATTTTGTCAAAGTTCTTTTCTACCTGAAGTTGTTATTAATATCTTAAATATTATCTCTGAAATTATCATCAACTGAATGAAATATACTTTAAATTATATTTATTTCATACTTCGATGATTCATGTGTTACATCGAACCCAGACTACTAGACAGCACAAAAAGTTATAAAAAGCAAATATATCACAGAGTTCTCACAGTTGTTTCTGTAGCTTCATTTGGTTGTTGAAAATTATTTCAATGTTTCTGCAAGCTGTTGAAACTACATTTTCTAATTTCACTATTGCTTTTAGTTAAAACCTTAACTGTATTATTGAGTCTTGAAGATTGGCTTTTGTTTGCTTCAGTATATCAGCAGAATAATCTTAATTTAACCAGATGGGGTTGTGAACAACACTCTGTTAGAACCTTGTGAAGAAACGGGAGCTATAGGAAATGAAGTGTGTTTACGGCAAGTTCGTAATACTATCTAATATTTATGGTAGTTTATTTTTTCTGCCGTACATTCAATTACATGAAGTGGTGGCGTATATACGTAACGCGTAATACTATCACGAAAATAAAATAACAAATAAACATTAATCTACTAAATTTTTACACTAATCATAAATTAATAAATTAATCAGACGATTTAACGATCAATATTGACAATCAGTAATTTTTCCAGAATAATAAACGTAAATATTTATGAATCTAATATAACAATATATTATAAAATTTTGTTTACAAACGTCTAACTCGCACTTATTAATATTAGACAGAAAAGAAGTGAATGCCAATTTTACAATACATTATGAACAATAATATATATTATGTTTGTCTCTTTATTAAAGATAGCTTTACATTCAATTATTATAGTTATAATACAATGTTTATAAAATTATATATTTTAATAATTTTTAGTGTTATTTAAATGATTATAAAGCAATACTCATTGTTGTTAACATAAAATTATTTGGTTGGTGGAAATAATTTCAAGATTTCTGTCAATTTTAGAGATTAATTCTTCTAATCTCTACACTGTTTTGAGTTGAATCTATAATTGTTAAATTGAGTTTTTAACATCAATTTTGACTTACTACATGTTATCTACTTGATTGTCATCATTATATGATAGATCAGTGCTTACTTCACGCACAATGCTTTACTTGAACCTTGAGAAAAAATTCATACTGGAAGAAACTAATTAAGTTTATGGGGAGTTCATAATATTCTCTAGAATTTTTGGAACGCTTAGTTGGTATTTTTTGCATAACATTCTGAAGTGGTATATTATAAAGATATGTTTCTAAAACTTATAAATAAATCGTTATATTATTAAAAGGTTAAGTTTATTTAAGTTAGCAGTAAATCGAAGCATAATAAACTATAATCTTTTGACAGAATGATGATATTTAACATATTTAGTATACAACATTCTTAAAATATTTTGCACATTATTTTTTATAAAACATGACTATAAAAAGTAAATGAATCATCTCATTCGATTATTAAACATATATATCCGCTCACTCTTTTGGTACATCTCAAAAACATGTACTCAATAATCATATTACTTTTATCACAAGAACATTTTTAATGATATTTTCATACGTTCTTATCTTTTGTAACTATAAACATTATATACATAAGAATAGCTATTCAGAGTGACATTCCTAGAAGATGAGGTATGATGTTGAGATTAGTGTGCGGTAACGTTATTGTGTAACTAAGTTTGGATTTGTGGATTGTCATGAGTTATGAGATGAAGATGGAATTACTGAATTGAGCCTTAGTATTAAGTTGAATCTGGCTTGTTTGCTAAAAATGGTCTAACATCACTTATGTTAGCTATTTCAAAGTTCAACAAACAGGCAACCATTATATTATCCGAAGTAGAGTGTGGAATAGTGTCAAAAACTACAGGCTAAACAGCTTTAATAATAGCGTGCTATACAAGATAGCCAGATTTGATACCATATTTATTGAAAGAGGTAGGTATTCAAAACTTTCAAGGAACTTCTGCTTTGATGACTTGTGTGGAGGAAGGCTTTGAGTTATTGAAATCCGAATATGGTTTACAGGATTCTGCTGACATAATAATGTAAATTATTAAGACTATAGTAACTATTTTCAGTTATATATTTACTTTTTTAACTTCTTTTGGTTCAGTGTAATAATAGAAATATTTCTTTCAATTGATATTAATAAATATTCTATTTTTTGTGCTTTCTTAAGCTATATGCGTAGTTATTTAATTGTGTTTTCAATAGTAGCATCACAAAAAATGTATTGCTCAATCTAATTATCCAAGCTTGTGTTACTAATTTCGTGAGCAAAAGATTCTTTATGTTAAGTAAATAAATCAACACTATACTTATAAGTTTATACTTATGGTGAGTTCATAATATTTTTAAGTGCATTCGGAACAATGTAGTTATATTTGCTCATTCGGAAGTGGTTTATAACATTTAATTTTGTTCATCTATATTATAATCAGTTAATATTTTCATCTTCATGTTTACATACGGTTTCAAAATCATATACTTGATTTAATTCGAATTCATATCTAATTGCTCAATTATTATCATGAGTTCAACAATTAATAAATAAAATTAAATAAAAAATGACACGTGTGAATGATTTCTAAAGATTTTATTGAAGTATTAAATCTAAACTAATATTTATAATCAATTATTCAAGCAATATTACTAATCTACTCAATTATTACAATTAGTTATATTTTATCTATATTTTAGATACATTGTTTGTATTAGAATATTTTATATATTATATATTAAAATCTTAATTACTTCACCACCCTTTTCTGATTCTGTCTATGAAGTCGTCGACTCCCATGACGTCGTCCATTCCGAGCACGCGCTTGAAGTCTTCGGCGAGTACCGCGTACTGCCCGGCGTAATTTTAGTACTGCATGCTTTGGCTGTAGCAGCTGAGCCTCCTGTTCAACTCAATGGCCAGGTAAACGACCAGTTTGAAAAATGAGCCGCACAGTTACGGATTTAGCGCTGAGATGCTGCACTTTTACAGTTGAACCGGTCCAAGGGGTAAAAACTAAAATTGGAGGGCGTTAAAAGTGAGTGAGTTCTGGAAAACGGCATCAAACGGTTCGTTCCTCTTCATTTGCTCGTTTATTTAATTGAGGAGATTTATGTAAGTGAAGAGGGTCGTTTTGTCGTCCGTTTTTGTGTTCTGCGTTAATTACGAAGCCAAAATAATCAAATCCGAGGACTGAATTAGAGTTGAGAGCTCGTCGGCACTGCCTAGCAAGTTAATGTAGTCCGATATGAAGTCGTTTATGAAGATCTTTATCAAATTACTCGGCTCGAGGGCGACATTCATCTGCTCGTGCGTTATTATCATGTGCGCGAGCTATATAATCGATATGCTCACCGGATAATTATACTACTACTTTTAATTGTCAACATAGGCACCCAGCTCAAACGCATTCAATTTCTACACGTAACTGCCATTCAAAAGAAAATCAGGAGCAGTATTCGCACAATACACAATTGAAAGGAGGCCGAACAAACCACTAGCCCTGAAATCTGACTGCGGCTTCGCAGACTAAAACCCGATTCTACGCCAGAGAATGTGCTCCTTCAACGGATCTTTCGCCATCGCGTTAATCTTCTCAACCAAATTTGATTCGAACTATAAAGTAGTTTACTTTTTCGTTTCAGCTGAATCCGTAGTTGAAGTCTGGCTCTGCTGCGGATTGCACAAATTATTCACCAAAAACTTTTACAATGGCACCGCGGCTTTGGATAGGCACTCAAAATGAGATTGCTTATCCAAATCAACGCGATCGCACTCCAATCCCTTGAAAAGAGATATTTACGAACGCAACGAAGCAGAAGCAGCCGCGTAAATCAACTAACGCGTGTGAATGTTCTAATATATTTCCTCAACCTTGTTGTTGTTCTTCGGAAACGACTGGCACATGATGAGTAATTACTTGCACTCATTGTCCTTGGTTTTGAAATCAATGAACACCGCCTTGTCCACTTAGGCATCCGGCTAGTTCGACTTTGTCAACATTTATGCTTCCACGATCTGCAGCGCTCGAATATATTGTACTTCAATACATACCGGTGCCTTTATTCTGAAAGATTGCTTCGATACTCCAAAATTTTGTTTAATTTAGTTTATATACTCTGGCTGCTCGCTGAATTCATTTAAATACCTAAGCTCGTTTGAGTAGTTAAAATTGTCGGTGGGACGCCTGTTTTCTTTCTCTTTAGCCTGGAAAAACTTTGTAAATGCTGTTTATTACTAAATAAATATTTTTGTTGACGGCGATATAAATAATTGGACCGCTTGCGACTACTTGTATAAATGACGATTTTGTGATTCTAACGACACAGACTCCGCTAACAAAATGTCTTCTTATATAAAGTGTTTGTTTTGGGTCATTTGAAGTGAAACATATCATTCATCTTTCAATAGTGCTTATTATAGTAAAATAATATGGTAAAAGTTCACACCTCAACTATTCATTTACTTGCCTCTGTTAGAGTTAGTTTTGAGAATTTACATACGATCTACTTTTTTGAAACCACTTTTTTGATCTCTTCGTAAACATCAACACCTTTCTATAAGATACTTTTCACATTTTCGTTAACTTGGTTTATGAAATAGTTTTTGTATTCTTCTTAGTATTATTCTTTGTGTTTGTTAATGTCTGATTAAACTCCACAAGTAACGAACCTCGCATTTTGGGCATTTTGCAACTTTGAACAATATATTTATGCTCTTGAAGATATAAGTAAAATTATACATATATAATAATTTTCACTCCTCTAACAAGTCATTATGTACATTAAAATAGCAAAATATCAAAAATTTGCTGATTTGAAGAATATTTTCAGAAAAGGTTAAGATTAATTTTTATTATAGTCGAACCCGATAAGTTCATTTCCAAATTGGGCAGAACCCAAAATGTTCATTTAATTCCAATGTATCCTGGACGATGGCCAAAATGTTCATTCCATGGCCAAAATGTTCATACTGTGGTCAATTAGTTCATACTATGGTCACATAGTTCATTTTCATTATATTTCTCTTTTCATAAATGTAACACTATTGTGTTTAGCTACCACTTCAAAATGAAACAGTGATTTATGTTTAAATCTATTTTCTATATTATTTGATATGTTTAATATGGGATTCAGTATTTTATCACTCATATATTATTTCTCCTTCTTCTTCAAGGTACTCTTCAGGTTGATTGGCGTCTTACTATTCTGCTAACAATGGTCTACCATCTAAGTTTTCCATTCTAAGTACTAAAGGGACTATAGCTGTTTCAACATGATTTAACACAGCTCTAATATTTTCAGGTTAAAACGATCCATATGCAGTAACAAGTAAGTTGCATAACTTAACAATGGCTATATCAACAGTAACTCTTAAACACTAAATCTTATTTTTCCAGTCACCAAAAAAGTATTCAATTCCATTCATTTATGGCGAATATGGAGCATTAAACAAACAAACATGGTTAGCAGCTTTAATTATCCTTTCGGCACCAACTTTATGGATACTACAATTATCCAAAAATAAAACACATCTGATTGAAAGCACACCTGATTGATTAACTAAGAAATGATTTATTAATTCTGACAAGAATACATTGAAAATAGAGGAATCGAATCATGAATAGCTCTTTGAATTGTAGATTTACTAATGCGCATCCCAAATTTCTCAAAAAGTAAATTAGGACCTTTTAATAGAACCATTTTGATTAACAACAAATTAACCAACAGTTTTCAAATGTTCTGTTGTAACAAATGGTTTTCTCCCTCTTTGTTTTTCAACCTCAAAATAATTTCCTTCCTTAATTTTACTTAATAGATGTTTGATTGAATTTACCTTAATTGTTAATCTTGAACTTAATTCTAGGTTGTATTGCTTATTACGTCTGACTCCATTAATTAAATCCATATTATAAATCCTTAGTACTAGTTCTTATTTTTTCATGGCTAATAGAATTATTTATAGGAGCATGCTTATTTTGGTTTTTTATTTGTTAATACTCTGTTTAGACATAATAATTTGTTTATATGTGTAAATTTGAATTTAAACATGATAATAAAATTATAGGGTCTCTTGTTATTAAATAAAATACTGAATCCCATATTAAACATATCAAATAATATAGAAAATAGATTTAAACATAAATCACTGTTTCATTTTGAAGTGGTAGCTAAACACAATAGTGTTACATTTATGAAAAGAGAAATATAATGAAAATGAACTATGTGACCATAGTATGAACTAATTGACCACAGTATGAACATTTTGGCCATGGAATGAACATTTTGGCCATCGTCCAGGATACATTGGAATTAAATGAACATTTTGGGTTCTGCCCAATTTGGAAATGAACTTATCGGGTTCGACTATAGGTACTAATGTTACACAAAATTAAAAATAAGTTAAAATACTTAAAAATCGTGTGTTACCACTCCACATATAAGAAAATGATGCTATTTAGTTTATGTTACACGTAATTCATAAGCGGAGGTGAATGGATTTTAGATTCACGTATATGGACCGGTTAAAAACCAGGGTATATATCCAACCAATATTATGATTTTTCTTAAAGTGTCTCACCTTACACTACCGCTGACACTTCTGTTATAACAGTTACTAGTTTACCAAAGAGTATTTAGTATCGAGGTATGTGTCGATTTAGTTCTATTGACATTGGGGAAGATACTATTTTATCAAATGCGCTTTTCGTTCTAGATATTCAAATCTAAATTCCTGCTTCGTGCACAAAAATAGAAATTTCATTTGCAAATTCAGTTTCTGGGTAGCTAAATAACATTTCGATAACCGGATCCATCAAACTCACGAACGTTCTTCCAACTTAGGTCATCAAGCTCTCTAAATTTGCTGGAAAAATTTTCAATTCCAGTTTTCTAACAACATAATATTTCAGCAATCTCTCGTATTCCATCAACGGAGTTGCAGTCACTGCCAACAGCTCGAATGTCTTTTTATATGAAACCAATTTCGACGGGAAAACGACTACCGCCACGAAGCTGACTTCGATAGATACCGCTGTCGTGAACACCACAGTCACCAGCTGCTCCGGTTCTCACCGCGTCGTGGTGACCCAGGCCGCCTCTCAGCAACCCGGTTTGATTTAGGAATGGTACGAGCAACGCCTGGAGCTGATCGAGTGGAAGATGGACAGGGGAAGCTACTACTTCATGGACTTCACCTCCGCTGGACTGCCGACGGTTAACAAATTGCTTTCGACCCAGCGAGTTTACTACGGAAACGACCAGATTCCGATAATCGTCCACTTCAACAACGGAAGCGTGAGAGAATGTTCAGTTGGATAGTTCTTCAATCCGACAACTCACACCTGCGACGCATCATGCCCGGCCAAACAGTTCAACATGTTCTGCCTCGCTTCGTGCTCTTATTTGAATCTCTACGACTCCAATAATGATAACAAATGCTACACCAAATGCCCCACTACACTCGGTTACGTTCTGGTCACCAAGACTTGCACTTTATGCACCACTCCGAACCTCCTCGCCATCTAAAACGGAAGTTGTACAGCTTCGTGCCCAGCTGGATTAACTAAAATTGATTCAGGTTGTTTCTATGAAGCTCAAACTTCATTATCGTTTTCTTATCCAACTTGTTCAACCGTTTGCTCTCCAGGTTCGTTGATGGATGGTGGAACCTGTACAAATTCCTGTTCAGAAGGGAAAATAAACCAAACGGAACTGAGAGTATGCGTCGCATGCGCCTCCGAATATAACGGAGGAAAATACTGGAATAGAACGACCTAATTGTGTTCATTTTATTGTGATTACTACAACGGAACTTTCTGCGAAGTACTTGGTAGTTCCTATTGTGAGCACTATTACGTAGATAAAGTATCTGGCTTCAAAGTGTGCGTTCACTCCTGCCCCAGTGAATTCCAACTATTTTAAACCGTTGAAAATAGATGCTACGATGTCTGCCCACCAGCTTATAGCATGACGGATTATGTAAACTAAACCTGCGTTGACAGCTGCGCCTCAGGATATTACTCATTCACTGCCCCGACGAAGATATGCCTGACGACCTGCAGCTCGACCAACTTTACGGCCAAAGAAGCCGATAAGCACACCTCAAACCTTAGATGCGAGTCGGCCTGCTCCAAATTCGATTCAAAGCCGTACCACAAGGATCAAACCTGCACTCACAACTGCTACGACGAATTCCACATGTTCATAGACTACGACAACTTCACGTGTGTCAGCAGCTGTCCATTTTACAACAGAACTAACTTTTTCTCATTCAGATTAGAAGTTCATAGACGAAACTAATAAAGCATGTACTCCAACTTGCGTCAACTCCAACTACTACAGAGACAACTCAACTCAATTCCTATACTGCAATCCAACAGCCTGCGGATCTTCTAACTACACTTTAATCCAGCAGTATCATCTGACTTATCAAAGGTGCGAGAAATCCTGCACGATCATGGATACCTACAAGTACAGCTTACCAGTTGAAACATTCCCAACTTTAATCCGCCATTGCTTTGAAAAATGCGATTCTCAATACAAGTATTTTGACTCCGATTTAATCTGCTATGATAAGTGCCCTACTACTATTCCGTATGCCGAAAAAAGCAATCTTTGCAACGCTCGCTGCGATTCAGGTAATTATTCGGTTCGTGCTGATATTCAAAAGTTCTTTTGCTCTGGGCCTTGTGATACATTTTACACCATAAACGAAACAAATGGAAATTCGAAGTAGTGCATAGATTCTTGCCTCGCTTTAACCGAAAGAAAATACCTCCTCAACACCGAAGAATGCGTTTCCATCTGCCCCAGCGGAAACTACTCGTTCGATAAACTCACCAAGATGAGAATGTGCACCGACTGCGTTAACATGTACTACGGGACCGACTCCAACTTCACCACGCCCATGACCAGGTGCGAAACCTCTTGTTAATTATTCAGCTCTCTCAAATACACCAAGAATTATCAATGTCTTGACCAGTGCGATAGTGAGAAACCCGTTTACACAACAGGAAATATCTGCCAGTTCAACTGCTACTCTCAGATAACCGAAAAGTTCCTGAACTCGGGCTCAAATAAATGCGTCAGTTCGTGCGCCTACTCCAGCTATTATGGAAGTTCTGACGGAACCCTCTTCTGCACGAGCGAGGTCTGCGGCTCTTCCAACTTCACGGGCGTCGAGTCCTACCACGCCACCTACCAGAGGTGCGAAAGCTCCTGCGCGCTCTTCACGAACCACACCTTCACCGACGGTAGCTTTTGTTTGGAGTCCTGCCCGGCTGAGAGAAAGTACTTTATAACAAATGAGTAAAATTAGAACTAAAAGGTCTGCGTTGCTTCCTGCTAATTACAGTCAGTCAAAAATCTTATTAATGTATTCAATAACGAGTGTGTATCGCAGTGCAAGAACTCGTACCTATCAGAAGACCGAACAAAGTGCTACACCTCCTGCGCATTAGACAATAATAACGTCCTCTCTGTCCAGAAAACACATTGCGTATCAAATTGTTTTGCTTCTGAGAGATCAGCACTCGCATTTACAGGCGGATATTGCGTTTCAGATTGTAAATCTGACAATTCAGACACAGATTTCAACACTGAAAAAACCAAATGCATCGTCATTAGTACCACATGCAACAATGGAATAATAAAAAGAGTTAACATCAAAAATAAAAACATGTGATGTCAAAATATCTTGTTTATAACTTTTATAATTACGTTTGTTATTTATTAAATTAGAAATAGTGATATAAATGCTATATAATTAGTACGATAAATGATTGCACCCTGATCCAAGGTACCTGAAACTAACATAGAAACCTTTGCTATTGATTATTTTCAAAACTCCCGTGAAGAGCATTATCAATTTCATGGAGTGGAAAATTAATTTTTGGGTACGTTACCACCTATGTGTGTATAATATAATAAAAGTACTCACTGGAAGTTCTCTTTGCGATTCGAGGGGCTCAACCCTTACTGTAAGTGTTAATTGATGTAACGGTGACACCAAAAATACTTAAAATATTTCAAGAAGATTATTTCAAATTACAATTTTTCATATGTAACAATTTATTTCGATTATATTATCAGATTATAATTTTACAATATGCACCTTTAATAAGTAATTATTAAATTTAAATATTCAATACTCGAACTTTTTTAATTATTTCTACAATTGCAACAATTATCATAAATTGATTAACTGGAGTGGAAGTGAGCGTCCTTCTACAATTCCCCATTATTGTTCATTTATTAATAAGATTCTTATTGAATTCTATGTAAGTATACACTTTATTTTGCAATATATTATTTATTTGGTACATTTATTTATTACCGTAACGTATTACTTACAAATTATTAAACTACTTGACATATACTTGTAATTATTTATTTTGACACACTCCATTGATTGTATGAATGATATATAAATTCTAAATACATATTCAGATGTGTCATCAGGCGTTTCTCTCGCAAATTATAAATAAATCCTGACATAATGGCGTGGTTTAAGAGTGAATTAACCGTTAATACTACAAATAGATGGCGAACACCTAGATGATTAACAAGTTATTTTACTATTGATACTGCTCAAACTATTTAGAATAGACCTATTAGACAAGAATATGATAATTTTGATAACTGATTCGCCTATTAAAGTTATTGAACGTCAGTGTAGATATTAAAGTTCTATTAATAATGTGAAAGTTTCATGGTTATGGTGTCATATTGGATTATATGCTATGCATATAGGATACAATACATTATGTGGTGACTATTAAGTGACCGATTTGTAAGAATATAATGTAATGGAAGGATTAGTATATAACTGTCCAAACCTAATCGATTTGTATAATATATAATCACTTAGCAAACATAAATTAATTTCTATCGGCTAGTTCTTCGCTTCATCTAAGCGACAAGCTAATGCCGCGAAAGAAATCGTTATGTTGTATACAATGTAAGTCTGTGTAAAATAAATTATACTTATAATCCCATCGCTTAAATTTTGCCGATTTTCTAATTTAACTTAGCTGAAATTAATGGTATTATGCAATAAAGTGCTGATTATGAATTATATTTAAAAGCAATTTAAGAATATTAAGATAAATGCACATTTTAATAAGATATTTCCAATAGTATTTTGATGGATAATTTATTTTTAATTCCGTTCCATTTCAAAACTCAATCGTTATCTGCAAATATATCATTAAAACTTTAATAAAATAAGGTATTTACAGAAGAAGAATAGAAATAATTTAAGGAAGATAATGAAATCATAGAGTAACAGCGTGCATGTTCAAAGTTATTACTTGAATAAAGTCATGCATTCAAAATTTGTTATATGGTATTGAATCTTATGTATCACATTAACACAGAGAATAGATTCTAAAATACCTATTATGTGTTGACTGAAGGATCATAATGTGGTAAAACTACTTATGATCTTGCTTTATTCTATGCATTAATGTTTCACAAACAAATAAATGATACTCCTGTAATTATTTAAAGACAACTAGCACCCAATTAAAATTTGATAGACTGTAACTAATTGTTAATTAAAGATCATATTTTGAGTTTAAACTAAAATTTTATTAAAGCAATAAAAACAAATGTAATGTGCAATGAATAATAATACATAATTAGAATTATGAAGGCTAATCTTTAAGATTTTTATAACTATCCAACTATTTTAGTCAAGTTGGCCTAAGATGTTAATAAGGCAGTTTTATAATCTCAAATAGCAAAACAGATAATATAAAGTAAAGTTTTATAGAATAATAATAGTAAAGATGAAACAAATTAACAAAAAACAATACGAAATAATGATGCTGTTTGCAAAATTCACCAATTAATTACCGCACTTACCAATGAGTAGCTTACTGATATAGTTGGACTACTGGGTGATGCTAATAATTTTGTGGATATGTAACAGTATAATATTAAATCTATTTTTCCAATGTTAAAAAGCTTAGATGTAAGTAATTCAATGTTTATAACTTGTAGACCATTTTATATTTATGATGAAGTTTGTTTTAGAGATCAAGTTGATAATCCAACAACAACACACTACTCTTAGTTTTTCATTCAATTACAAAATTTTTTAGAACAGTCCAACAACTAACCAATGGGAGACAACCCCGTAGATTGCTTATAAACAATTAAAAATTCATTAATGGATAAAATATTTGTTTAATAACTATTTTAAGACTAAGAACAATGTGAAGTAACAGAATATTCTAAATTTGTTGGAAACTTATTGTCGGTTGAACAAATTATTTCTTTGATATTTCCTTTATCACTATTCATCAAATCATCGCTTTAAAACTAGCAAAATTTAAGCCAGGCTATAAACTCCTTTATCTTTAAACGGAATGATATTAATACAGCAATTTAATTCTTCAAAGAAATTCTAAGTGTATAGGCGTATGAAGCAATTATGTATAGAGATTTGAACATAGTTATATAATCTTAAAGAGAAAATAAAACCCAGTTTTCGAAATAGCTTATAACCAATTTTCTTTCTTAATCATTTTATTTACCAAGCTAGTCTATGTTAGTCGATTAATTTACAGCTAATCAAAAAATATATCAAACTGATTTTATAAATTGCGTATTTTTTATGACAGGCACTTATTGCAACTTAACAAATTTTGTAAGATATACACCCTACTTACATACATCTTCAACGTCTAGAGCTGGTGTATAACGTAGTATTCATTCTTGCCCACTCCAGCTCCACAGTTTCATTGTAGTTTACTTATCAATGATTATTATAAATATGGCTTAGATTGTTATAAGAACAAAAAAGCGTCGTTATTGTTTCAAGATGTTAGGGTATCCTCAAGTTATTAGCGTCTAATTATTGATATATTTAGCGTTTTGTCTATTAATTCAGTTAATTTCAGTCAATCAGTTCATTCTCAGGTAAGTCCATAATTGATAATTGCTAACCCGTTGACAAAAGAAATATTTTCTAGCAAATCAACTCACACATATTTAAAAATATCAGAAGATAATTATATATTAAATAAAACGCAAGCATCGTATCTGAACAACTAAATATCAATTTAAAAAGGATATCTTGGAGAAATATAAGGCAAAAATTTATTATAAGAATAAATGATAGAAGTGTATAATGGTATTTAACTATCTACACCACAAGCTGTAAATCCTCTACTATTGAGTATTGAAGATTGTCATCATGCTATTTGCATGTCACCTTTATCATAGTCGAACATACCACAATTAGCAGATGTTGCTAATTTGTATATTCGCTTTTTTGAAAAAATACTTACAACAATTTAAATAGACAAAGTATATGAACATATCACAAAAAATCTTGCGTTTATCGGAAAGGGTAGCGAAATTATAGAAAGTATGTGGCTTCTATATTATTTAATGTTACTCAAATATGGTTCAATACAACATTAATTATTGAATCAAATGAGTAAGGTTATATAAAAAGTAATACCTATAGCACTGTTAGAAAGCAGCCCAATATAAATATCAACATCCATTATATAAATATTAAATAGATTAGTAATTTTTGAATTCTAATCATATTATATTAAATAATCAAACTGGTGGAAGACAAGATCGATTGAATTCAGAAAAAATATATCTGTCATACTTACCACCTGAATTAATAACGATAAATGCAATATTTAACGATTGTAACAATGAAGGTAACACTGAAAAATAGTATTATGAAGCCTTTCTTAAAAAGTAAATTGAAATGACAGAAATAGCGGCTGCATATTTATTCACTTAAAAAGATGAAGATATTGATGTTATTATAATAGCTGTTAAAGTTGACGATATATAGTTAAAAACAAATATATATAATACAACAAATAACCAATAATCATCATAAAATGATAAAGTTAAAGGTTCGAGCACAGATTACTTAATTACTATACATATTAAAATTGGTTCTAATTTTTTAGAAACCTCTATGTTAAACGAATTCAAAAATCAAAAATTTAAACATATATTCAGTACATTTTATTAACTGCTTGAAATAGGATGTCATAAAAACGAAGAAATTGGGCCTAAATGTAGAAATTTGTAATGCGCAACTATACTTAGTTATACTGTTACAAATATCTAACCAGAATAAGAAAATTTACATTACATTTCCTTAACCAAAACAACTTTCGATTTGCTATAAGAACCTGCTAAGTATTAAAAAGTGGATAGACAATGATAAATCATAATTTTATATAGTAACTATCAAGTTTTCATATAATTATCTTATAACTTAGCAATAATTTATCAAGAGAAATACTATCAAATTAGATTACTATTAAATTTTCATTTGATCAATCTTCTTATATAAAGTGTTTGTTTTGGGTCATTTGAAGTGAAACATATCATTCATCTAGGGATGGTTTTAATACTACTTTTATACTACTTTTGAAGAATTATACGAACGTATAAAGTAGTATATTTTTTTTCACTATTTATACTACTTTCAAAAATTTATACTACTTTTGATGATATTTATGAAGTGAAATAGGGTTGTTGAGGAAGATATTTTCATTATATGTATTTTTATTACTATTATTTAAATACACCACACCCAATAACATGAATTTTGGTCAAACTTTATACCAACCTTTATGGATCATATGATAATTGAATTTAGATGTTTATATTAAGTTAATATATCGGACTTTTGCTGAAATTTTGTTTAAATATGTCGCTTATTGTATTTTAACAAAACTAGATCTATAATTTTATTTGTATTCATTAATTTTGGAATTTTGATGAAGATTATTTATTATATTTATAAAGTAAACATTTTTGCAAACATTTATATAAGTATTAAAAGATTTATGCATGATATATGTATTATAATGAAAATAATTGGTGAATATACTATTTAGAATAAATATAACAACGGATCAAGTATGTATTGTACGCCATTTAGTTGTAATTTAAGAGTAAAATAATTTTACTCTCTCAAATTATTTGGTAAGTCTAGAAAGAGCACTTCAACGTCGCCGAAACTGGAGTGGAGGCTTACTATTTAATATTTATAATATTCATAAGATTCCTAAATTGACCAGGTATTTTATCATATTTCTATTTATAAATTTCAATCAAACCATTCCACTTTAAGTGGTCGACAAAAGAAGAAAACTGAACCAGTAGATGAGCTTACTCACGCTTTGTTGTCAAAATTGCAGGGAACATAATTAAACAACATGTAGGATGAACAGAATAAATTTAATCTTAATATTATCTGTGGCATTATGCTACCAACCGTTATAACGAGGCCGTGTACAAATTAAAATTAAAACGCCTTCCAGAAGTCGAAACTAGCTTCATTTGGAAACTGGAAACATGGGGAAATCTTGAATATTACAAGATTCATGTTTTTATCAATTAATAACAAATTTAATGCAGCCTAGCAAAAATTCTGGAAACTTAGGTTCTTGTAATCTACAACCATTGAGTTATTTCAGATAACTGCTGGTAGTTGTAGTATCATAAAATATTATAAGTCATTACTTTGTGTATGCATCAAAATTGAAAATAAAAGAAGCCAAGACTCAAGCTGAAGTAAAATAACATGTCAATTTGAAATTTCAGAATTTACTCTTTAGAACGCTTTAACTGGAATCATGTATTATAGTATAGCAATTGGTCAAAATGGTGAATACCTATTGAATCAAAGCAGTTGTGGTGAAAGATTTAAAAGTGAGGAAATCATAAAATTCAAAATTTTGTTGTCGATTTTTGACCTGAAACTGTGGGGTCAATTTAGCTTGCTGAGACATATTCAGCTAACTTTTGCAATTTTTGCTAATTCCACTTCAAACTTTGTTGAAGTGCTCTGTCTAGAAGTTCATAAATTTATAGAAATTACTAAAATAAAACATATTGGATCATTGTAAATCACTAATAAATAAAAATATCATATTTAAGCATTATAATACTCAGAAATTACACAAATATTACTTTAAACAGAAATACTAAATAAGAATTTTAACTAATTTTAAAGTTTACTACTTTATAAAGAATTTTGTGCTGCTAAGTTTTAAATACTGATTTAAAACACACATTTTTGCATTATAAACGTAAGTATAATGAGTTATATTCTATAATTTGAATAATATATGATTAATGGAGTGGTAATATATTACTATAATGTTCTATAATTGTCTAAATAATATAATAATTTAATATTTTGAAGAGAATAATGTTAAATGTTATCAAAATTATAACTGTTAGTAAATTATACTAACAATTAAGATTTATACGAAGTAGTATAAATTTATACTTATACGTATACGTATACTACTTTTAAAATTTATACTACTTTTTCGTATAAAAACCATCCCTACATTCATCTTTCAATAGTATTTATTGTAGTAAAATAATATGGTAAAAGTTCACACCTCAATTATTCATTAACTTGCCTCTGTTAGAGTTAGTTTTGAGAATTTGCACACGATCTACTTTTTTGAAACCACTTTTTTGATCTCTTCGTAAACATCAACTCCTTTCTATAAGATACTTTTCACATTTTCGTTAACTTGGTTTATGAAATAGTTTTTGTATTCTTCTTAGTATTATTCTTTGTGTTTGTTAATGTCTGATAAAACTCCTCCTCCTAAAAGTAAAAACTAATACGATTTAACATATACTACTCCACCCAATTCGCAAATTTAAAATTCTTTTAGAAGAACTTTAGCTCCCGGAAGTAAATAACTAGAATTTACCGTTAAGTTAGGTTGCTATAGTAAGAGAGAAAACGGAATCATATTTAGTGATGCTTTCAATTATGTAGGAGAAGTAACTGGGGAATCTGAGATAATATCATAAGGACAGTGCTGTGATATTTAAACTATTATTGGGGTTTTAAATGATTTTTCAACATATTTTGGTTATTTAGATAAGATGTCTAAAATATTATGTTTTTTGTATATTACTATTTGCTTCTGTTAAACCCCACTATCTTTGGAGATTAGTTTTATTATTTCATTATTTTCAGAAATAAAAGCTTGATGTAACGGTGACACTAAAAATACTTAAAATATTGCTGAAGATTAGGTTGTAATTGGCTATTTATCGAATTCATTACCGGATACTTCGTTAAATTTTTAGACTTGATCTTGAATGAATTTTAATTCAAATTTGATCTTTAATTTTTATAACAAATGCTCTTGTATGCGAATTTACATTTATTGATGTGGTATTTATTAAGTTAATAATATATGAATTAATACTAATCATATGTTTCATTTCATTTTTACACCTAATTCGTCTCCTCTGCTTATTACTTTAAGAAATTCAGCTAGTATAGCACGACTATAGCATTTTTGCACTACTCCATTTCTTTCGACAGTTTGAGATACTTAGAAATTATTACATATTTTGTAATTGTTACAAAGACCGCACAACCCTAGTTTTAGCCTCATTAGTTGATCTATAATTAAATATACGGGGTCTTGTTCATCTAAGATCATGGCTTCAGTTGAATTAGTTTCTAACATATCTATTTTTAACTTAAATGTATTTCCTTAGAATGTCTTGCTTCCATAAATAATACCATCAATCTAACTTAATTTAATATGTCCAAAATTATCTATCAATTCAAAATTTGCGTTTAAGATATCTTAACCAGTGTGCTAAAAATGGAACAAAAATGATTATTAGGCTATTATATCTTAATCTTTGTTCTAAAATAAGTATTTTAGACTTTACTAAATTTTTACGCTTGTATAAAAGTTGGAAAGCCCATTCTGATCAATACACTCCGTTTTAACAGCATTTTTTTCAAACGTTTATCTTACCATTCCAGTTGTAAGTGAGTTAAATTTGGTTACTTATAATTCTCCGAGTTTCAACATATATTTATTTAATGCCCCAAATTTAATCATTGTTTATTCATTCATGATAACTTTTTCTGATATTAAATTGATAAGTTAGTCATATTTTAAAAGTTACAAACGTTCTGAAGGGTCATGGAATTATTCAGTATAGCCTATAACAGGAAGTTATTAAGATGGTTTTTGTTACTGAATCACTTTTACACCTGTGGGATCAATTATTTAAATAATACCATTTAATCCTTAAAACACTAATTAGCTATATTTTAAAGATGAATTTAGAACTAAATTTATTAAACGTTTAAAAGGAGCTGATTTTTAAAAATCGTAATTATATATGGGATGAGATAACATACAATTTTAATGTACTGCTTATTATAACACAAAGTCATTTAATGTAATTGGAGTGTCAGCAAATTCATATCTTAAATTAGATATAACTTTAAATTAATCAATATTATATTAATTGACTAGAACATTCATAGTTGAAAAATGTTATATTGGTGTAACTTAACAGTTAGAAATTAGGTTAAAACTGCATTTAGTAACATTAGACTGACCATTTAATAACTATTTGTAATGTTCTGAGTTTCGTTTAAGTATTTATTCTTATGTTACTTTGAAATTTAATTATAAATCTTCATAATTATGGTGAATTAATCCTTTAACTAATTTTAAATCAGGCTCGTCTATTTCTTCAGCCGATTCATCTAGTTAATCATCACCATCATTATTTTATTCATACTTTTACTCTTATAATTTATATTCTTTTATTTCTGCATTAGCACATAACTTCAATACACCTGTTTAATATGTTGTTGAATCATTTTGTGTTTAAAAGAAGTCTATAACTTTTCCATAAGCATTTTTGTAAATTTTATTGTCATTATAACCTTTATCAGTATCGTAAACTACTTTTTATACAAGGCGGTCATTTCTAAACATACCAGAACACATTAACTATCCAAATTATAATTACACCCCAATTCCCCATCGTCTACCAAAGCATGTTTGACCATAATAAGTTACGCCATTAGGATAGTGGATAACAGTTAATTCTTTGGAATACAGTTGGTTTACTGGATACGCGTGAAGTGTTTAATAAAATATATGCTTTTCACTTTATACAGTGTTTAGTCTTAATTTGTACGTTTATAATTACATTTTAGACTGCTCATTAAGCATATTGGGTTGTTCATCTGTATAAAGAGTTTATTATTAATTTTAAATTTGTTTTAGTATTGATTTTTTAAATCTTTTCAAAGAATATGGTAACATTAAAAAGAAATCTTAATAAGGTTCGTAGTATTCTAAAATATCATCGACTTGTTAACAGTTGGTGAGCGAATCATCTGACTCATACTAAACCATTTAAACTGAATCTATTATTCTTACAGCTTATGTTCTATTTCCATAGCGAATTAGTTATGCTCCACTAAGTAACCCATTTTAATAATCGCTTTCAATTTCGACAGAGCCGACAATGCCTATATGTTTACCAACTTTAACACCATTCTTATATTTGCCTTTCATAACAAGACCATTTTAATATATAATGGTAGAAATACCATTTGGTATATTGTTTACAAATTATGAGCAAATAAAAACACGTGAATCGCCAAGATAAAGTTATTTAAATTATTTTTGGTTCATAAATGCTTGTGGGGTGGAACAAAATTATAAATAAATTATACATTTGCATCATATCATAATATCATCAGGTGCGATCATACACTTTCCTATATTTTTCTTCATATTAAATGCTTCAATTAGTCTACCAAAATAACACAAAATAAAACCAACACAGAAACCTATTCCAACATTTCCAATTCCACAGGTAATACCGATAATACAAATAATATCTAAAAAGCTATGATATCTAAATAAGTTTGAATACCATGGAACACCTCCAAAACCTCCTGGGGGTCTGGAACCTGTATCAAGAGACCGAGGACCCATAGATTCAGTAGGATCTGCTATTAAAACAGCAGATAGTTGTTTAGGTAAATTTGGACACAAATCAAGATACTTATTCATTTTTATTCCATAAAATACAGGTTACTATTACAATTATGATATTATACGTGTGCTATCTTAACAAATTTATTAACACATATCTGCTTTTGTTGCAGATACATATTATATTCTTGGATTAAACCTATAATTTGTGTATTGATCACCGCCTTCTAAAGCGTCACCAAATTATCCTGATGGATTCTTTTCGAATTCTGCGACTTATACCAAGGCCTTTTGTAAGTTTCCAAGATCTTCCTATTTTTCGTTGAAGAATATTCTGAAATATTGTGCACTTGAACCTGATTATAATCCTCTTCTAGGGTATAATCCTTATGCTTCATTGCGCATTACTTGAGCTAATTATTGACAATCTTTATCAGTATCACCAAATGGCGATTTTCCATAAATAAAATGACATGAAAAGTTTGAATCGAAACCTATAAATGAACAGTTTAGTAGAGAAAGCATATCACCGAATTTCTCAAATGAATTACCGTTGAAAAGCCTTATTAAAGACTTAACAGTTCCAATAAATATGTACCAGCCAGTGATAATAAAACAAAATAGTGGGGTCAAGTTACTATTATTGAAATATTGAATTGTTGTTTATGATTATGCCGATGAAGACATGGTATATTGTAGAGAAAGAATGAAGATTGTTACAAGTGATGTGAATATAACAACAATGAAATTAGACCATTCAGTTTGAATGAGATTTTTAAGTTATTTTATTGCGAAAAGTTTACGGTGCCCAAGTAATTAGTTACCATGATCGAAAATAAAATATTATTTTTGTAGCTTTTCTGCAATCCAGAAATATTAAATGAACAAGCGCAACAAATTAATTATTCCGTGTGCTAATAAAACCAAATTGGCAATAGACAAATCTTGTGTGATATCATACGTTACGTTTTCGCTTACGATTATGATAAACAGTACACATTAATCTAGTACTACTCCGTATATTATTCCATTATACACGCTAAGAAGTAAAATCAGAATAACGCCAATAGAGGATTGGAAGCTGAATACTGATTTGCCGAATCCAGCGTGTCGTTGAGCTGTTGGGATTCCGGTAATAATGAAGTTTAGGATAAGGCACACGCAAATAATGATAATGAATCTAATTGAGACTGCGTGTGTTTTGTACGAGTAGTTAACGACCATATTGAAGTCGAAGTAGTCTTTGACGTTGCCGAATTTGGACGCCTTGCTCGAGCTGAACGTGAGTTTCGTGATATCTCTGATTATCTGTGGCGACGAGCTAGAAACGCCGATTCCAGCTCCATATTAAGCTGTTATGTTCGGTGTCCGTAACGTGCCGTCGTCGTAGAACCCGAAGTCGATTGTTATATTATTCAGGGCTATGTATTGGCTGTTTACAACACTTATAATCGGCATGGAGTGGAATTCACTTCCGTCAATAGAAACTGGAATAATGAAACTTTAATTTTCCACTTCATTTGTTCCAGAATTGTAAGTTTCGTTCGTGTTCGCGTAAAACGTGATGAAGTATTCCGTTTGTTGTTGTTTTATGTTCTCGTTCCCGATTCTGCACGAGCGTTTGTAGTTGTTCCCGTACATGTTCGGGTAGTAGTTAACGGATTCAACGTCAATGAAGTCGTATCCTGAGCGTGAGAGCATCTCAAGGTTGAAGTAGGTGTTATTGTGGTGTATTTTCCGGTCCCTGTTCTGCGGATTTGTGTTCTGTTGCCACTGTAGTAAAATTGGGTCGTAGCCAACTTGCAAAATTGAGCACAAATCGAAGTACTGGGGGAAGAAGAGGGATTTGTAGAGCAAATTGCCCTTAATATCGGACACAGTGTAGATAATGTTCATCAGATTCGTGTACTTGGGCTGCTTATCATCTGCTAGGCTGGAATTGTACTGCTTGTACGCGGTTCTGGTCGTGTTACCTGGGAATATGTGCGAGATATTCACCAACGGAATATTCTCAGACTTAATCGAAAATACCGGATTGCACTGCGTGCTGGTGTTTACCTTCGTGCGCGAACACTGATTCATAGCCGAACGGCACGCTTATGAATTATTATAACTCATACACAAATTTATACTGGACCAAAGTAATTCAGAGTCTGTGGTAGATAAAGTTCCATTAGAAACGGAAATAGCTGGGAAATAGCACTTACCAAAACTTGTTGAGAAAACTAAACTAGCATTTATAACACCACCTGTATACAAACAGTTAGATACAACTTCATTTGTGTTTTTGTTGTATCCCATTCGCATAGGAATACCGCAAATAGGAGTATTTAATACTGAAGTGTAACCTAAACTTGTATTTTATGGACATTCTAATTCAGAATTTGGATTAGATAGGGGCGCAGCTACTACTGAGTTAAATTACCCCACGGCCGCTGTTGTCGATGGTACACATGATAATACATATACTTGCACCGAATCAACTATTTGCTATTTAAGATCATAGATGTAATTTTTGTCACAAACGCATTATTAAAAATGAGTTGAATACACCATATTTGTCGAACAAGCATATGTGCATCCGCCAGTTATTGAGTTGAATTACTGTGGTTTTGTGCACAGTATTGATAAAGTCAATATCAGAAGTTGGCCAAGCATTTAATGGTGTGGTGCCCTTTAAATTTCGTTGTATTATGTGTATTTGTTATATTATTGTTTCACTTCATTCAATGAATTTTGAAATCAATCAGTTTAATTCAATGTTGGATTCGTTTAACTACATGTGTGGCTCTTTCGCGGGAAACATGGTGAGCAACTTGGAGAAGATGCAGAAAGCATATAATCAGGCCGTTTGCTTGTTTGCCGAGCAGGAAAAAGCATTGTTAACACAATTGACCTCACAAAATTCTTTGTAGAAGCAGAAAGACGCTGCGTTATAATAATTTGAGAAAACGAACGAGGATTTGGACTTAAAGATATAAACATTCGAGTCTTAAATTAGCCAGCTCAAATCCGAGGTCTCCTCCCTTCAGCAGTAAATTCAGCAACTAAATAATTCAACTGTAATTCACCAATAATAAATCTCTTAAACCAAGTAGGCGCAGATTAACCCCCTCCTCCTTAAAAAACACTCAATGTACGAAAAGATGCTCAGACTGAGGATTGAACCGTCGTTCGCGTCCATCAAGCTCGTCTTCACCGGAATCTCAAAATACAAACCGGAGAAAGAATTCTGGGCAGAATTCGGAACCGGAGACACCGTAACTGTACTCGGAATCTCAAACGAGCTCGTTGGAGTGGAATAATTCGTTGACGAGTGCCAACTCACCGGGAACTTCGGACTGCTCGTGAGGAGAGTCAGAAGGGGATTCAGCTAGCAGTACGGGCAAACGAAGTGAATATTTTAACATCTTATTTGTTACGTAATAAGAGGTAGAATGTTTTTGCTATTATGTCTTCAAAACCAAATATAATGGGTTGAAGCATAATATTATATCAACAACAATAGTAAAATGAAAAGGGTCAGAGAGGTTCAAAATATGATTTGACAGTTGGATTAAATTTTGGAATATAACGGATCAGAAAATAATTAAAAGGTTTGATGGTTCGAATCGTCCAATTATTCAATATGGGTACCATATTTAGTATGGTTGTTATCCACCCAAAAACACGCAAATGCGAAAATCTATGCGTGCGTATGCTCAAACACTAACGGAACAGTCATTTGTAATTTGATAAACATATAAAAGAATAGATTAAAAATCACTCAATACATGAGGTCATCGAAAAAGAAACCTGAGCTGGTATCACCAATTTCAATATTGACAGCAGCATTCACACGGTCTTCGTCAGGATTAGTAAGAGGTTCAAGAGGCGGCAAATTAATAATATTCAGCTTTTGGCATTCTTGAATTTAACCTTGAGGTCCATTAACAACAGTTTACGGCTCTGTGACACGTGCTAGTTTGTTAGTGGGCTGTTGAAATATCTAAGATTGGTCGGGATACGAGAGAATATACTTGTGAGCCAGCAGGCTGCGATGTTTTTGGAGATTAGAACACGCGAAAAAAATACGTATGCGGTTTCTAGTTTGCTCTTTGATTTTGTTAGTCTAATAGAGGTAGAAACATTTAATCTGCGAAATAGTTTTCTCAGGGAAAAATGGCAAGTACTGGTCGAATGCGGTTGTATATCTCTTTTAAATCTGCAGAAAAAGGGCTTTCTCATCGTCAGTCCACTTTTGGTACTTTTTGTGGTTTTCTTGTTTTTACATATTAGACGTTAACATAAGTTGGAAGTGGAGACCAATTACAAAGCTGCTTAAAATGTGGAAACCGAACTATTCTTTACGCATTCAATACTTTGAGCCACATAATATTCAGCCGAGTAAAATATTCAGCCGAGTAACGAAACTCCACGCATATTAGCCGGGACCAACGTTGACTCGGAAGGACTCGACAGCGGGACCGTTCCAGTGGACGTGGCCGCGTCGCTGGTTGCTGTCTATCCTCAGCTCCGACGGCTGGGCGTTTGCGAAGACATTTGGATTGGAAGTGGAGTGGGTTTTGAAGTTGCACGTCGTAAAATTCAAGCGAATGCCATTTACCCAAACTGTCACCCAACCTCAAATATAGTCCTCTTACCAGTCACAGCTTTTTACGCTGCGGGCGTGACGAATCTTGTGGCGCCGCTGACTTAACCGTCTCCGTATCAGCATCACATTCTAAGCTGTCCGTCATCGTCTCATGACTCGTGGCGATTTAGAATTCCAAAACTCCGCAAAAGCGCTTAACTGAGATGTTTCTGTCTTAGATTCCATAATTGTATGGTACTCGCCTTAAATATAGATGGACACGCTTGATAAGTTAGGAATCTTTTCAATATCAGCAAGTTGTAAGTTATCTGTGCCAAAATAAATCATGAGACTAGTGTATAAATATAGTAATAATTATAAATAGCAGTTTTTATATTTCATCTAACTGGCGGCCCTTCATCTAACTGGTGAGACAAATCGCAGTCAGCTCGATTGCTCGGGTGCATGTGTCCGTTGGTTAAAATCGTACTAAAACGCGTTGAAATCAGAAAAAATAAAAAAGAGATTAAGTCACTCATCAAAACATGAAGTCGTCGTCATAAAAGGCAGTTGTGAAGAACTGATAGCTATCGCTATATTCCATATTAACAACTGCATT
Source organism: Hexamita inflata (assembly GCA_963988835.1). Lineage (NCBI taxonomy): Eukaryota > Fornicata > Diplomonadida > Hexamitidae > Hexamita > Hexamita inflata. The sequence continues at coordinate 89,069 of CAXDID010001224.1, forward strand.
CAATTGAGTTTCGTCTGTATTCTCCACAGACTAAAGAGGCGGCAAGTCAACATTCTGCAACTTTGGTATTCTTGAGTTTGGTCTTGATGTTCGTGAACAGCAGTTGGCGTGCGCTCCGGGGTAAAAACCGGCTCAGCAGTTTGCAGCCTTGGAAACACCTCAGTTTAGTCGGGAAGCTCAGGAATGTAGTTTGGAATCTCAGTAAGAAGCTTTTGTGTCAAAACAACCTGGGGCGCACTTGTGGACCTTGGACAAGCGGCGATCTGTATGTGCTTTCTATTTAGCTCCTTGATTTTGTAAAGTTAGTTGTAGCAGAAACTTTTGATTTACTAAACATCTCTACGAGGGAAATGCTGCTTGTACAGGTCGAAAGATTTACCGTGCTTGTTATATAGCTTTACAACGAGGCGTTTCTCATCGTCAGTCCACTTTTGGTACTTTTTGTGGTTTTCTTGTTTTTACATATTAGACGTTAACATAAGTTGGAAGTGGAGACCAATTACAAAGCTGCTTAAAATGTGGAAACCGAACTATTCTTTACGCATTCAATACTTTGAGCCACATAATATTCAGCCGAGTAAAATATTCAGCCGAGTAACGAAACTCCACGCATATTAGCCGGGACCAACGTTGACTCGGAAGGACTCGACAGCGGGACCGTTCCAGTGGACGTGGCCGCGTCGCTGGTTGCTGTCTATCCTCAGCTCCGACGGCTGGGCGTTTGCGAAGACATTTGGATTGGAAGTGGAGTGGGTTTTGAAGTTGCACGTCGTAAAATTCAAGCGAATGCCATTTACCCAAACTGTCACCCAACCTCAAATATAGTCCTCTTACCAGTCACAGCTTTTTACGCTGCGGGCGTGACGAATCTTGTGGCGCCGCTGACTTAACCGTCTCCGTATCAGCATCACATTCTAAGCTGTCCGTCATCGTCTCATGACTCGTGGCGATTTAGAATTCCAAAACTCCGCAAAAGCGCTTAACTGAAATGTTTCTGTCTTAGATTCCATAATTGTATGGTACTCGCCTTAAATATAGATGGACACGCTTGATAAGTTAGGAATCTTTTCAATATCAGCAAGTTGTAAGTTATCTGTGCCAAAATAAATCATGAGACTAGTGTATAAATATAGTAATAATTATAAATAGCAGTTTTTATATTTCATCTAACTGGCGGCCCTTCATCTAACTGGTGAGACAAATCGCAGTCAGCTCGATTGCTCGGGTGCATGTGTCCGTTGGTTAAAATCGTACTAAAACGCGTTGAAATCAGAAAAAATAAAAAAGAGATTAAGTCACTCATCAAAACATGAAGTCGTCGTCATAAAAGGCAGTTGTGAAGAACTGATAGCTATCGCTATATTCCATATTAACAACTGCATTCAATTGAGTTTCGTCTGTATTCTCCACAGACTAAAGAGGCGGCAAGTCAACATTCTGCAACTTTTGGTATTCTTGAGTTTGGTCTTGATGTTCGTGAACAGCAGTTGGCGTGCGCTCCGGGGTAAAAACCGGCTCAGCAGTTTGCAGCCTTGGAAACACCTCAGTTTAGTCGGGAAGCTCAGGAATGTAGTTTGGAATCTCAGTAAGAAGCTTTTGTGTCAAAACAACCTGGGGCGCACTTGTGGACCTTGGACAAGCGGCGATCTGTATGTGCTTTCTATTTAGCTCCTTGATTTTGTAAAGTTAGTTGTAGCAGAAACTTTTGATTTACTAAACATCTCTACGAGGGAAATGCTGCTTGTACAGGTCGAAAGATTTACCGTGCTTGTTATATAGCTTTACAACGAGGCGTTTCTCATCGTCAGTCCACTTTTGGTACTTTTTGTGGTTTTCTTGTTTTTACATATTAGACGTTAACATAAGTTGGAAGTGGAGACCAATTACAAAGCTGCTTAAAATGTGGAAACCGAACTATTCTTTACGCATTCAATACTTTGAGCCACATAATATTCAGCCGAGTAAAATATTCAGCCGAGTAACGAAACTCCACGCATATTAGCCGGGACCAACGTTGACTCGGAAGGACTCGACAGCGGGACCGTTCCAGTGGATCGTGCCGCGTCCTGGTTGCGTCTATCCTCAAGCTTCCGACGGCTGGGCGTGGTTGCGAAGACAATTTGGATTGGAAGTGGAGTGGTTTTGAGTTGCACTCGTAAAATTCCAAGCGATATGCCATTTTACGCCAAACTGTCCACCCAACCTCAAATATTAGTCCTTCTACCAGTCACGAGCTTTTTACGCGTCGGGCGTGAAACGGAATCTGTGGGCGCCGCTGACCTAACCTCTCCGTATTCAGCATCACATTCTAAGTCTGTCCGTCATCGTCTCATACTCGTGGGCGATTTAGAATTCCAGAAAGCTCCGCAAAAGCGCTAACTGACGATGTTTCTGTCTTAGATTCCATAATTGTATGGTACTCGCCTTAAATATAGATGGACACGCTTGATAAGTTAGGAATCTTTTCAATATCAGCAAGTTGTAAGTTATCTGTGCCAAAATAAATCATGAGACTAGTGTATAAATATAGTAATAATTATAAATAGCAGTTTTTATATTTCATCTAACTGGCGGCCCTTCATCTAACTGGTGAGACAAATCGCAGTCAGCTCGATTGCTCGGGTGCATGTGTCCGTTGGTTAAAATCGTACTAAAACGCGTTGAAATCAGAAAAAATAAAAAAGAGATTAAGTCACTCATCAAAACATGAAGTCGTCGTCATAAAAGGCAGTTGTGAAGAACTGATAGCTATCGCTATATTCCATATTAACAACTGCATTCAATTGAGTTTCGTCTGTATTCTCCACAGACTAAAGAGGCGGCAAGTCAACATTCTGCAACTTTGGTATTCTTGAGTTTGGTCTTGATGTTCGTGAACAGCAGTTGGCGTGCGCTCCGGGGTAAAAACCGGCTCAGCAGTTTGCAGCCTTGGAAACACCTCAGTTTAGTCGGGAAGCTCAGGAATGTAGTTTGGAATCTCAGTAAGAAGCTTTTGTGTCAAAACAACCTGGGGCGCACTTGTGGACCTTGGACAAGCGGCGATCTGTATGTGCTTTCTATTTAGCTCCTTGATTTTGTAAAGTTAGTTGTAGCAGAAACTTTTGATTTACTAAACATCTCTACGAGGGAAATGCTGCTTGTACAGGTCGAAAGATTTACCGTGCTTGTTATATAGCTTTACAACGAGGCGTTTCTCATCGTCAGTCCACTTTTGGTACTTTTTGTGGTTTTCTTGTTTTTACATATTAGACGTTAACATAAGTTGGAAGTGGAGACCAATTACAAAGCTGCTTAAAATGTGGAAACCGAACTATTCTTTACGCATTCAATACTTTGAGCCACATAATATTCAGCCGAGTAAAATATTCAGCCGAGTAACGAAACTCCACGCATATTAGCCGGGACCAACGTTGACTCGGAAGGACTCGACAGCGGGACCGTTCCAGTGGACGTGGCCGCGTCGCTGGTTGCTGTCTATCCTCAGCTCCGACGGCTGGGCGTTTGCGAAGACATTTGGATTGGAAGTGGAGTGGGTTTTGAAGTTGCACGTCGTAAAATTCAAGCGAATGCCATTTACCCAAACTGTCACCCAACCTCAAATATAGTCCTCTTACCAGTCACAGCTTTTTACGCTGCGGGCGTGACGAATCTTGTGGCGCCGCTGACTTAACCGTCTCCGTATCAGCATCACATTCTAAGCTGTCCGTCATCGTCTCATGACTCGTGGCGATTTAGAATTCCAAAACTCCGCAAAAGCGCTTAACTGAAATGTTTCTGTCTTAGATTCCATAATTGTATGGTACTCGCCTTAAATATAGATGGACACGCTTGATAAGTTAGGAATCTTTTCAATATCAGCAAGTTGTAAGTTATCTGTGCCAAAATAAATCATGAGACTAGTGTATAAATATAGTAATAATTATAAATAGCAGTTTTTATATTTCATCTAACTGGCGGCCCTTCATCTAACTGGTGAGACAAATCGCAGTCAGCTCGATTGCTCGGGTGCATGTGTCCGTTGGTTAAAATCGTACTAAAACGCGTTGAAATCAGAAAAAATAAAAAAGAGATTAAGTCACTCATCAAAACATGAAGTCGTCGTCATAAAAGGCAGTTGTGAAGAACTGATAGCTATCGCTATATTCCATATTAACAACTGCATTCAATTGAGTTTCGTCTGTATTCTCCACAGACTAAAGAGGCGGCAAGTCAACATTCTGCAACTTTTGGTATTCTTGAGTTTGGTCTTGATGTTCGTGAACAGCAGTTGGCGTGCGCTCCGGGGTAAAAACCGGCTCAGCAGTTTGCAGCCTTGGAAACACCTCAGTTTAGTCGGGAAGCTCAGGAATGTAGTTTGGAATCTCAGTAAGAAGCTTTTGTGTCAA
>CAXDID010001224.1:93553-159380 GCA_963988835.1 Hexamita inflata
AGTTATGTAATTACAATAACTACATACCATTAATGATTTGGATAAATATTATAGCATAATCATAATTAAAACGTTAAACACTATATAGCTATGAATAATATGTTACATTGAAATATATTACACGGCATTATCCCCTATCGAGTTATGACTTGCCTATAAAGGTTTGTCATTTGTGGCATAACTGTCAGAATCGCGTTTCAAGGCCGTGAGGCAATGAATTACAGTTGCTGTAGGCACTTGCTGCCGATAGCGCAGGGAAATTCCCCTGGATGAGAACCCAGAAGCCACAGTTGCTGTGTTATATGAAAAGGTGAGGTGGGTTAACATTAAATTTTTAGTACGTATTTACGTGCATTTGATTATTATCCGCTTCATTTATATGATAGTGGTCTTGGTTGGTCCTCCTGCGTGTGGTAAATCGACTTTAATGGCTAAGTTGAAGTTAGAATACGAGGAAGCTAGTTTTTTGCAGGTTGATGATTTATTTTCCTCCGTTTCTCAAGCGAATATTTCCAAATACGATTTTGATTCGATTCAGAGCCAATTCTTCGAGTAATTATCAGAAAATACTTCTGATTTGATTTTCTGCGAGAATAACCTTCCACTCCCCTCTTCAAGGCGCCGGATCGTTCAGATTTGCGAGCAGAAAAATTACAACCATTTATTCGTGAATCTGAACATTCCCCTTGAGGAGTGTGTACGGCGTAATTCCCTCCGCTCCAATCCAGTTCCGGACCCCGTTTTAGTGAAGCTTTTTGAGCTGTAGTTCCTTACCGGCCGTTCGCGCGTTCAGAACGTTTTCGAATACGATGCTTCAAACTACAACTAGCTCCTTGGATAGATTTAAACTTTAAGAACTTAAAAGCAAATACGTGCTCAGACAAACGGTTTTAATCCAGTTAGTGCGTTTAAGGATAAACTCGAAGCGAGCTCCCGCAAAATCCTCAAATAATTCGTTCAAACCAACTCGGCACAAAACGCACTAAAACTCAACGAATTCAGAAAACTCTTCGTAAAAGAATTCGAAGGAGAAAACTTCGAAGAAGAACTCGTCGAAGCTTTCTCACACATCAAATGAAATTTAAAAATAATTTAATAAAGTTCTCTTTCAGTATTTTGGAATCTAAAGATAAAGTCTCAAATCATGATTCCAAAATACAAAAGAAATAAATTTAAAAAATAATAAAATGAAATGATGTTGAATATGATAACTAATAAAGTCCTTGGCATAAATACCATATTTACGTACTGAGAGCTTTAGAACTTTAGAGATCTTTAGTAATAACATCCAATATATGTTAAAAGTCTTTAAACTAAAAAGAAAATCTTAATAAATTAAAAAGAAGTCAAAACATATTAAAGAAAACATAGCTATCAATTATACAGTAAAATAATAAATAAATGATTACAAATGAGATGAAGTATTGATACCATTTTCGATATAAATAAAAATACTTCATAACTTATCAATAAAAACAAATATATAAAGTACAATTATATTAAAAGTCAAATACTTTTGTAGTATACCATGTATTATTTAGATAAAATAATATTCAACCACATTATTGTGGTGTGTAATTATTCATTGTTTGTTTTTCATTGACGTTAAATCATTCTGGAATATGCACTATATTATTTTAAAACAATCAACTGAATTCGTGCCTTGATTTAGTGATTCAGTAGCTATTTTACACTTTCAACTACAGAAGTTCCTGCCATTTAACCCACATTTAAGAGCCGATACTGGTATGCCAGTGCGATGGTCTGTTGCGGTACCCCAGCATTATTTTCAAAGTTATTTACATTTTTGTGAGCATTTTTTATGTCAATTATTTCATCATTTATTGCTAATTACAGTGTGAATGAACATATATTTTTGTAAATTTAAATTATAAAAATGAATGAAAAATAATTCAAGTATATTATGATGTTAATAACAATATTTGTAATTTATACCCACTTCAAAGAAGTAAATGTTTAACACAATATCTTAAATACTTTCAATTTATTATGTAAAATATTAAGATACTTTTGCACCGTTATATTGATAATCTATAATTTGTTAATGTTTATAAGTTATATGTATTATATTAATAAATATCTAACTGTTATTTAAAATACAATTATAATATAATAAGAAGAATATTATATATTATTTGTTACAAATCTAATATTTTAATAGATTTAAATTTCAGGTAGATAGTATTTTGATGAGTAATGTTAACTTATTGGAGTGAATAAATTATACAAATATGTTGTTTTTGTATTATAATATTACCATTTTAAGAAATCTTTGGTTCAATCTTAGAAAATATTATTAATTTGACCTAACTATATTTATAGCTATTTATCTATATTTAATAGTAAGTATTTATTATGTGAAGTATTATCCGCACCACTTTGTTATTGCGTAAAATAATATTTTGTGTTTATTTTATCTTTAAGCAGACTACAACTTTTTCTGTAATAAATATTATTAATATAGTTATTTAATAAGATTAAATACCCCAAGAGCCCTGCGATATTCCAGCATTTTAAGTGTATTTATTCAACTATCAATTATTTCAAACTCTTGGTATCGCATTCATGGGCTATAGATAGTTTTTAATCAATTAGACTAACGACCATACAAATTTGTGTGTCTTTATCTCATTTCTGAGTTAAACTGGAACTCTCAATTCATATGAGGTGGAGGAACGGACCTGACGGGTTCGGGCGCAATTTTTTCATTTGTGATTACAATATAACATATATTATGATCATGAATACCTATATAGAACGAAAATATCATAATCTCACTTTTCATCTGCGTATCCAAATCATGTAGCCGTATCAAAGCACGAATTATCAACTGTTTATCACTGTTTATAGTGTATTATTTAATATTGATGAAGAGATTAACTACAGCTATATCATAATAAAAGAAACAATGATGATAATCTCTCTCATTTATCTTCAAATATCACAAACATGGCCGACTCGGATTCTTTAATTCTTGAAAAATTAGATATAGTTGGATTGAAGAATGGTTGTTCATATTTAACTTACTCAGGGCATTTTGCTTCTGTTTAAACAAAACTTGAACATTACTATGGTACTATGTTTACTGCCATCTATCCATACTGCATTTTTTGTTGGATATACATTTGTTGCTACATTTATTGCAAAATCTATTGTTACAATAACTATTACTGAGGCTATTTTAACTGTGGTTCTGTTTATGGGGAGCTGTTTAGACGTTATTTATTTTTGTTTATCTCATTGTAGTAATGACTTCTAACTTGACCATACGTTCTGTTAGGACATTATTTCATAAATTCTCTTGTTAACGTTTGCACGTCTTACTTACATCTCTTTAATAATTCAATGAATACATTTTATTCATGAGCAGTCCATCTTATTGATTGTCTTTATTATTACATAAACTTTATTGTGAGGTGGTAAAATTAAACACTAAACTTTACTACATTGATGATAAAATGCAATGTGTATATTAGTGTTTAGTTTACCAAATTAATCCAAATTATTTGTCTATCTCTTTGATTGATTCATACAAAATTACGATATAACAACGACAATGTTTAAACTTACGATAACTAAAATAAACAACTGTTTAAACACACATTATTTTTAAATAATAGAATTAAACTCATTAAAAGTGCTATTTAAGAAGTAAAATAATGTTCGATGTTCATTAAACACTGAGTTATCTTATATCCACTTTAGTTTTGGTCTTTTATTTCTTAAAATAGTATATTAGTAAAAAGTCTAGACGTAATTTACGGTGTGATGTCTTCTTTAATATTAGTAAAAAGTATTCAACAACTCAATCTCAAGAGTATTATATGTACATTTAATCTTCTATATGAATTTAATCATACATTAATCATACCACACCATAACTTTTCATCTAACAAAGTAAATCTTCATCATCTTCAATCATGTCGATTACCATTTTTTAAACTGATGTACCTAATGTGCACTAAAAGTTTTCGGCTACTTCTAATAATGCAAATTAATGCTCAAATTAGTCAAATATTGTACTTAAGTACTCAATAGTTGATGTAATCGATGTATTAATAATGTCCTAAAATAGTTAGAATGTTTCTGAAACAGGCTAAACATTTTCTACATACTATTATTTGATATAGTTTAGTGTGGCTGCTATTGTCGAATGAATAGGTTAATTTAACTTTAAATCATATAAATCTCTTAATTAAACCCCTTCGAATAGATATCTTGTTTGCTAAAATAGTTGTAAAATATTTGGCAAAGCTACAAGTCTGAATTGGTCTGGGGATAAGTTTTTAATACAGTATTTAGGTAACTGTGGTTTAATTAATATTTTTTAAACTTTAACATGAACTTAATCTTCATAGGCTTTATCATAAAATCCTAGCTCATAAATAAACGGCATATTTTGATAAGTTAAAGTATATCCGTCAGATTCAGGCACAAATTGAGTCTATTACTATGAATTTGTAGCAGCAGAAGCTTCCTTGCTCGAAAGTTCGAAATAATGTTGTGAAGGAGTCTTTTAAAAAGTTTTTAGTTCATATTCATCAACAAAATCTCTTTTTATAAAAGATTATTTTTATGAATTTATTTTGATAAGGTGTTGAGCAATAATATTAATTAAGTGTTTGATTCCTGGGATTTCAGATTAATAGAAAGATGCATGTGAATTAATCATAACTTTTGATACTATTAAGTGAGTAATTAATAAAGTATTTGTATCCTTATATTAACTCAAACAACGAGCTTATTATTACCAATATGCAAAGTTGCTTGACATTAATATATTTCTATAACTTAAATACCCAGATCGTAACAATGATCCAGCAAATATTTGACGTTTAAGTGACGCAAACAATATATTTTATTTTTGTTTAGCACCACCTGATTAGATTGTAACCAAATTATCAAATTTTTCTGTATTAATTTGATTATCAAAAATAGCGTTATTGATTGTTTGGAGTTGAAAGTCAAAAATACATATTTCGTTAAAGCATTATTGCATTGGTAATATTTAAGTAAATCTTGGAATTAGCTCCAATTCATCACAATAGTGTGCTGGACAAGCCATTAATGTTATCACTTTATCAAATTCTCGTTTGAAGCTTGCAAATTTATCATCAAATACAGCAGGTTATAAAAATTATTGAAAGGTTTCGTTATCTTATTCATCATCTTCATTATTTGGATTTTCATCAAATAAATCAGCTGTTTTTTGTTCACTTCGTTTAGACTCAGTAGATGATTTTACTGTTAATAATTATCTTGTTTTTGATACATGCGACGTATGTTGTAGTTGAATATCTATTTTTCTAAATCTATTAAACGATGTACTTGCATCAAGAATAGTAGTTTCAAATCCACAAGCATTACTTATGCATGTTGATTCTTCGTCGGGTTATTTTTCAACGAATTCCATAACACGTGGTCCAAACCGTTCAATTATTTATTGAAGTAAATCTAAGTCGTTTATTTTTTCAGATTATAAATATTAGACTTACGAATGATTAGATGATGATTCTCTTTTAACTTGATCAAATTAGCTTCCTGATTAGTCTTAGCTTTCAACATTATCTTTTCTTATTTTTGTGTAGCTTACTTTTTATTGAAATTTTGTGATAATTTCCATTCTGATGTGGTTGAAGATGCTATAGTGCTCCATTTAAAATGGGATGTATAATGCACGTCTATTCTTTAAATAAAATAAGCTTATGTACTCTCTACATGCAATAATAGCTTGTTATACTGTTTTAACTTCGGTTTCTTGTGCGATGAAGGGAATTGCGTCAATAAAATCACATAGTTCTTGTTCATCGTATGAGATGAGATTTTCAATTTATGTGAATGCGACTTTCGTTTTTTGTATTTAATTTACTTGAACAACGACAGTTTATAAATTTTTGTTGATTATATCTTATCTGTACAGAACTAACATCCCATCAAAAATCAAGTGGAACCATTTTTAGTATTAAAATATCTAGCAACGCTCAAAGTAGTTCATTTTACTTGTTTACTCGAATTAAAGTGGAACTGGTAACTGTATCATTAATATTTCTCTCCTGTTATAGTTACAGATGAATTGACGCCCATTTTATTATATAATACTAACTGGTGTGAATTACGAGTTGAAACTGTGAGTTAAATCAGCTTAAACTATTGAGCGAGTTGTTACTTTGCAAACTGGTCTAACCTCATTTTCAACGAACTCATACAATTCTAAGACACAAATCTGACCAGATAACTTTTAAATAAAATATAGTATAACGAATTAGTTGTTAAAAGCTTGAACGTCAGCTATTTGAGGTGGAAATATAAGTTAAGATACGAAATGGGATAATGAGAGCTTATGAGATAGCGTGTGGAATGTTATATGCTGCTTTTCGTAAAATAAAAGTACAGAACTGGACAAGGAGTGTACTAAATGATAATTTTCAGATTTAAACGATACAGTTTTCGCCGGATACTTCAAATAATATATGACTGTTTCAAAAATTGTCTTTTCCTTTTCTTTCTTAAACAAAAATGTGTAGGCAGTTTAAGTGTAGCGCTTCGTCAACAAAATTAGCTTATTTTACTGAGATAACTAAGCAGCCATTATATCCTACGTAATCTGCGTATTCGGGATCTAAGTCATTTAGCCGTCGTACTCATACACCTAAATTTGCTTTTTATCCTTCAGATACGACACTTTCGTAAATAGCTGAAATTGACTGTGAGTTTAGCAAAGCGGACTATAATAACTTGCCCGAGAAGCGCCATTAAATGTGTCATACCCTGTTAAATGAGATAATTGTGGAAACACTTCTTCTTCTGGTATTAATGGCGTTTGATTTGTAACTTAAATCATTTGGGGTGTGACAATTATTTAGTCATTTAAATTATGTGTATTATTGATTATGTTTGAAATTGAGATTGCAAATATGATATAATTTATGTATATAACACGAATAACAATATTTTGTCTCTAATTTTATGTAATAAGCACATTGGCCTCAATATAATTTGTTTCCCCTCATAAACGCAACACAGATTCATATGCAACAGAAGATAACAGTTGCATATTGAGGAAATCTATTTATTTTCGTTCTTATTATTTTAATATAATATATGTACATTTTAAAACACATGATGAAAATAAATGAATTCACGCAGTTGACATGGTATCTACAGGATTAATGACGTCAATTTGTTTGTAGGAGTGTGTTTCTTAAAACTCGGGTTGCAGCAGTGGGAAGACGAACGCGAATAAAATTGACAGGGCGATGCTGGACATCACATCAGTGAAGAAGTGCTTCAAGGCCGACATTCTGGCTAGTACAATGGATGGAATCGCGATCATGGTGAGCAGTGCAACCATTAATATTACAGCAAGGTGGAAAACGTTGTTCAGCATCTTCTTCCCGTTTTCATAGGCGCGAACGAACTAATTCGTGTAGTGGTAGTTTTAAACTGAGAGGAAAACAACAGCGAATGAGAAAACGGACATGGTCAGCGTGTGACCGGAGGGACAGGACTTCAACTCGTAATCGCACGGATTCGCTCCAGAATACCTCCTGAAAACGGGATAGAAGGGGAGCTTGCAGCTCAAATCGTCCTTCGCATTCGGGTAAAAATCAACTGTCTGGAACGGACGAGGTCTCCTGAACACGTTCTTCAAAATGGTCAGCATCGAGTAGGAAATGGTTACGTACAAAGCTATCTGCACAATCTGGGTCAAATACAACTTCATGTGCTACTTCGGAAGCAAACGCAAATACAACACATCAAACAAAATGAGCCCGCAAAATATTACAAAAGCAGGTATTATGGCCACATACTCATGCTCGTTTATCAGCTTGATAAAGCCGCTGTCAAACGCACCCTCCACCTCATCTATTTCATAGTTATCCTTAGCCCAAGTAGCAATTCCTCTATCAACTATTACAAGCTTATCGGCATACGCAGAGAGCAATATAAGCCCAGTTATACTGCAAAAAACCATAGCTATAGTCAAAATAACAGTATTTCTGTTAAATTTAATTGGAGAGTTGATCATCAATGAGAGTGGAAAAACATGTATTATATTATATACGTATACTAACAAAAATGAGAACAAATGGTCAACTCTGATCAACTACATATTTATGTTATTTGTGATGTATTTTTTTGTATCTTTCAACAATTCATTATCAATATAAAAGTTTAATAACAGCGATCAAGTTCTTGATCACTAACACAGTTTCATTTGACATTTTATTAAGTATATCTATTTAAAACCCATCAATCAAAATCTTATTATTACAAAATAATTGTATTTTCTATTCATTATATAAAAATACAAATAACATAACTTCTCATTATATTATCATAGATTGATTGATAGTTACAGTATTGATAATTTTAATGCAAATCATTGTTCTAACTCGAAAATACTTATAAATATACATATCACTTATCTATTAATAGTCCTAAGTATATTGGAATGAATATAATAATTTTACAATCATTTCAAGGGAATTCGTACCATTTTTATCATTTCTGATTGTTGCAAAATATATCAGCTAACATATTTAATATTATTTCGGTCATTTAACGCATTTTAACTGATATTGCATCCTATTTATTCATTGTGTTTATCCGCTTCACAGGAATTCTGTGAACTTTGGATCGGCGACCTGGAATTCTTCTTCCTCGTCCTCATATTCAACGGTGGCAGCTTCGATATCGAATACGTCATTGAGCATGGTAACTTTGAGGCTGGTTGATTTTTGCAGCTGTTTTGGTGTAGAGTCCTACTGTACGAAGCTGCTTCTACTGCTTAGTTTTACCTGTTTTACTACGAAGTCGTCCTCTGATCCGCCTGTGATTTCGTAGAACGAGCTGCTCGTTTACGAATTCGACTACGAATCGTAGCTGGATAAACTTGAGAATACGAAGGATTACGAATACGTTCTACTCAGTTTGAAGAAGGGGGCGTTTTACTGCCAAAACTGGCGCTGGATTATATCCAGGATAAGCTGAGATTCGCGGAGGAAGCAATTTGCAGTTTTATTGTAGGGGAGAATGTGCTTCAATTTGTTCGTGGACATGCGCGCGATCTGAGAGATGCAGAGGGAGCGGATTGGGGTTCCTATTTTGTGGCTCAGGATGTCCCTGTTCTGATCGTCAATGATTCTGTGCGCTTTCTTCGTTATCTTGATTATTTTGCTTGATTTGGAGATGGACTACGCTCTGCGACAAGAAAGGGAGTTCATCATTATGTTCTTGGACTGCTCGCAGTGGCGAATTAATTAAAAGCTGTAGAGATGCTTGGCCTGCGCAACGTTTAACGCAGGGTGGTCCAAGATTTGCTGAATCGTGTAGCGGGTGTGCTAATCGCCGTCGAGCATCCCACAGAGCAAATCAGTCACGTACTTATCGAATTTTTGCACTAATAAGCGGTTTGTCTCACCCACGCGCTTCAAAGGCTGCGTTAGATAATCATCGTTCAATAAAAAGAATAACACACAGCCAATTGAATACACATCAAACTTCTCGGCTACGTTGTACTTTTGCTTTGATGAGAATAACTTGGTGGTCTCGTGCACAAAAGTTGACTTAGACCCCTTCTTTTCTAATATGTCATCCAAGTTGTTGGATTTCAAACTTAAATCCTAAGCTGACCCAAAATCAATCAAAACTATTTCGTCGTTTTAAACAAAGATATTATCTGGTTTTATATCACAGTGGAAAATGCATTTTTTGTGTAGTGTTTACACAATTTTACACAATTGTTTCATCGCGCCCAAAATTTCTTAAACTTAATAATAGTAAAAATATTCGTCAATTTTTTATCCCGTTAATAGATCAAGAACCAAAACTATTACATTTTCGCTGTTTAATATGTTTAGCATGTTTGACTCTGGTATGTTTTGTGATTTTGTTAACTAAAAAGCACTTTGTATTTACAGAGTTCCGGAGATTCCTTTTATTATTTGATGAATATTTAATCGTTAAAGCTGTTTCTACTAATTTGTTACAATATGAAGTACACATTGCTGTTTTGTTAAGATATTCATAGCTTTATACACTTATGCCTCAACTCCAGTACCAATTAGATTATATATTTTGTACTCACCAAGCACATTATTGCTTATATCTAAAACCCAATCTACCTATAAACAAGTGGTAGCCATTTTAGTGAAGTGGTTATTTCAATGTAATAATGGTTTTAATACAGTTAAATACAGAAGTTGTATAGAAAACTCATTTATTTTATCTTTTTTACAATTACAACATTGTTAAATCTTTAACTCTATAATATTGTAATAATTATGTTTACCAGGTAATTATGAGCCATTTTTAAATCGCACACTACTTAATGTCAAAAAATGATAATGTAATTATCATTTGTAGTTTATTTAATGTAAAGTGTCACACGAATAATTTTCAAGTTTGACTTGCGTATTTGAAATGACTTTTACTTTTTATCTGCTAACATACAACAATAAATAAAACACAACAAAACATATGAAACAGCGATATTAAATAATTCATAAATTTTTAGTTCACTTAATTCATTGACAATAATACAATTAGAGTTAATTCGTGGTTTATGAGATGAGTAATAAGATGAGATAAGTATATAAGGGTTAGTATACTGAAAAATACAGAAATCCGCATATAAGAGGGATTCCCTTTTCATTTATAAGGGACTTGGATTATTTATCCAAAAAATGCTCCTAAGTTAGGAGTCCTAACCATAGCAAACCTCACTTCTGAGTTGACTTTTTGTATCATTATAAAGTAACTAAAATAATCAATTAATATAAGTTATTTAATGTATGGAAAAAACAAAGGTTTGGTATTCTTAATATTAACATGAAAAAAGAGGTGTCACTCATTATTTACCAAACCATCTACCACAGGCTGCCTAACATTATTGAATTCTTCCAGATATTGAGGCTGTCAGCTTCTTGATTGTTAAACTTGAAACCGAATCCTATGCCTCTTACGGATATTTTGAGTATATTTTGTAAGACTGGGCTCAAAGGGGTGGTCCGAAAATCATTTGGGAGAACTCCACTTTACCTTTCTTTTAACTTCCGAGTGAAATCTTTTAAAGTTAAAAAGAATTATCTCTAAGTAAGTCGTTTATCAACCTAATAAAATTAAAGTTCAGTTTCGAAAATACTCCGTTTAAGAATTTTTACGTTTAAGAATTTAGTTTAAAATTGTGTCACACTTAGTAGAGGCTGAAATGGTCGTACCCCTTTAATTTATCGGAACCTTTCAGTTCCTCCATCTCGCTTAAAAAGCACAAACTGATGTTTTCTGGCTTAACGCCGGCCATCAGCACCAAGTCAATGGCAGCTTTGGCGGTACCTCCGGTTGCTAAAACGTCGTCGTGTATTATCACGACATCGTCTGGAGTGAGTAACCCCTTTTGCATTTCAAAGCCTTCACCCTTTTTGTATTCAAGATCGAAGTTAGTGCTGAAAGTTTCTCCTGGTAACTTGCCTGGTTTTCTCACCAACACAAAGCCGCACCCCAACTCATGAGCGAGAATTGAGCCCAAAAGATAACCCCTTGCCTCCAACAAAATAATCTTTGTGGGATTAACAGTTATCTTTTCCTTAAGCTTTTAGACTAATATTTTTACGGCCTCTCCGTTAGCAAAAACTGGTCCGAAGTCTTTGAATATGATACCAGGTATCGGGAAGTCTGGTACGTTTCTGATGAGAGATTGTGGATCCATTCGATGAAGTGGTTGATCGAAAATAATGGCGTTTGCATACTAAATAGTTCGCACTTTCAATATTACTAAATTTACATACATTGGACAAACAAAATTTGATAGAATTCAATCAATAGTTAAAATTACTAACTTTTCTACTAACGGTAACCTTATAACATTTTTTACCTATTATTACTTGTTTACTTGATACATCGCGCCCGCAGTGTCTAGCTGTGACTGGTAAGAGGACTATATTTGAGGTTGGGTGATAATTTGGGTAAATGGCATTCACCTGAATTTTACGACGTGCAACTGCAAAACCCACTCCACTTCCAATCCAAATGTCTTCGCAAACACCCAGCAGTCGGAGCTAATGATAGACGTCAGCCAGCGACGCGGCCACGTCCACCGAAATTGCCCCGCTGTCGAATCCTTCCAAGTCAACGTTGGTCCCGGCTAATATGCGTGGAGTTTCGTTACTCGGCTGAATATTTTAATCGGCTGAATCTTACATGGCTCAAAGTATAAAATGCCTAAAGAATAGTTCGGTTTCAGCTAATTAAGCAGCTTTGTAATTGGTCCTCCACCTCCAACATGCAATTGATCATCATATCTTCTTTAATGGAAAATAGTCAAAAGTATCATAAATGGACTAATGATGACAAATAACTTTTTACCAAACTTTACAAGCTACACGGAACCGCGTTCGACAGGTATGTACCGTTTTTCCACGACGTTACTCTTTCTTAAATAAAAAGTTTTTACAACAATTAGCTTCACAAAAACAAGGAGATTAAAAACAGGGAAATGAATAAAGACGATAAGCACGCCACTGCTAGTCCTTAAACTCCAAATAAGCATCTTGCGGCTAGAGCCTAACCATCTCACCAAGAGAAACCCATCTTAATTCCTAGTGGCGCTCCAACTATCGTCAACGAGCACCTGGACCAAACTTAAATATTTGCGAGGATTGAAAATACTGCCCCACTGCAAGAACCCGCTATAATAATATAGGACCGCGACATGGGTGTAAACGATGGCACCCCCTATTACATCCGAGAACTTAATGATGGAGTTGATTACTTCAACTACTCGCCATACAGATTTGATGAGTGAATACATCCATCTCTTTTATCTTTCCTATTTTATTTGCAACCAGTTTAAGGCTAGTTGTAATCTCTTCCACTTTTATATTATGTCACCGACTCGCCAGTCCGAGTTTTACTCCAGCGATCCCTTTTTTAAAAGTTTGAATTAGATTCAAACATCTAATAGTAATATTAAATACTATATGTCACCTACTCGCATTTTGTAGACATATAGTACTGTTATAACAAATATAATGTTTCCACAAACCGAATTATATTGAAATTTAATCTATTTCAAATCAATTATGAAATAGAATTATGTAGCCAAAAAAGTTGTCTAGGAAGCGAGTAACCCACCATTAACTGGGATGAACCTCAGCCCCACTTTAACAGGAACTTGTAATCCGATCACTCTCTTTAAAATCTTCCATTCTTTTTCAAAATGTTAACTGACTTTGAATTAGATTCAAACATCTAATAGTTGACCCATTTAAATTAATGTCTTATAATAATTGTTAATTATGTTATTAATAAATTATAATTGTTTATTTCACTTCTTACAAATGTAAAATAACAAAGAATATGCAAATGTGATCAATCTACTTATACTAATAATAATAACTATGTTTTATATTACTGAATTTTGCGTTATGGAAATAAAATAGAAAATTTTAAAATCAAACTAATGCTCTCAAAAATCATATATTATTAAAACAATGGTAATATATAGTATAGCATTTCTATTTACTATAATTTCATTTTTAACTTACAAAATTTCTTCTTTTTACATGCTATTTGCAATCGTTCCTTTTATTTTTGGTGTTCTATACAATGGAATCAACTTTTATGGTTAAGATAAGTTGACAAGCAAAGAATCCAGAACGGATATTACATTTAGCAGCATAGCTTAATCATTGGTCCTATTTCTTATTTACACTCCAATTATTTTATTTAACATTTGTACTTTTATCGCAGATTTACTAACTGTTCTAAATTACTATCAGATGTAATATTAGCAATAAAATTTTGACAAAATGAAGATAGTATTGTATATTCCAAATTTAATACTTAAGGCATCAATATAACTTAATAAAGGCGTTAATCCATTCATGCTGTTCTTAATTTATCTAATTAATCAAGAATTAATTCGTTCTGATCATTTTAAATTATTAATAACAAACAAAACTTCTGCAATTGATTGGGAAATGTTTTGGGTCAAAATTCTTTTAAAACTATTTGAATTTTATCAAAATTTCACATATTTAGTTATGTATTAATTTATTTGCACTTTGCCAAATTTAATTAGTAACAAATATTTCTGTTTAAGTTTATAGTTTTTGATTTCTGGATTATTATATTCATTAACAAAGTACCAAATGGCAATAACATATTATTTATACATTTACAAAACTATAATTAAAGTATTTGTTCATTTAAAGTTGGTTTTACTTAGTATTATTCTAATTTGTTACAGTATTCCAGCAATAATATTGCAAATAGTAAGTTGTAAGTCCAATTTGTTGAAAAATTAATTGAGAATGCTTATTACTTCAACTTTGTTACTATTTTACCATGTCATTATGATTGGAATTGATTCAGCAATTTGTTTATTTATTCCTCTTTCTATTCTTATGTAAGATTGTACATTTCCTATAAGTTTTTTAATGCAACTTATAGGTATCACGCCACCAGTAGAGCAATATTCAAACGTGGCTAGTAAACTTTTTGACATCAGGCTCGGCAATATTTATGTAAAATTAGCGAAAACGGGCTAAGTATGTATAACTGGAATGCTTTTCGGACTTTTTGTGTTTAGAAACCACACTTTGCAGTCGCTGTTTTACATAACTGTATTTTTATGCTGTAGTTGTACGTATTTTCTCAACGGGTATGTTTTGGCGAATACGTTTGGTAAATTTTTAGGTAATTAATTATCATTAGGAACATATCAGCATTTACAGCCAATTGTTGAAGCTGTTACTAGTTCTGAACTGTTTTTATCCGAGATGGCTGATTCATTGAAGTCAATCTCTTCCGATTACCAGCACACTCCGTAATTCATTGATTAGTAAATTAACTTAATGTTGGGCAGTTATGGTTACATTCTCGGTGTCGGCCCCCTTTTATCGACTCTCGCCAAGTTAATGTGCGATCCTGGCTTGGTTAAATCAAATACGATGTCATTTTCAGTTAAATACATATTGAGCATTGTTAATTTTACTTTGATCCTGCTCGTTCTTATAATCGGATTAAAATATTCTGGAAACACTTATGTGGTTCTCATATCCGTTTTTGGAGTGGTTTACTCGATTGTCCAGTTCGATAATATCGCGGGGAACCGGATTTTGGGGGGAATTGACAAAATATTCGCGAGAAAACGAATTGAAGGAACTGGAAATAAAAGTTACACACAGGACGAGCCGGAACCGATTTGAGTTTTATTAATTATAATATTTGCTGATTTAATTTTGATGTTGGTTCAAGTTGGTTTATTTTTAAATGTGAATTTGAGAAATAACAGTTAAAGACCAAAATTTTAAGAAACTTGTATAGAGTGATATTTTAATTATTATTGTCATTCAAATTTGATAGTTTCTTGTAAGGAAAACGTTATGTAAAATTTGGATAATGTAGACTAGTTGTGTACTTTGTTCGGTTATTATATATTTTGAACTTTACACCATAAAGTATATTCAACATACTTGTTAATAAATAAATGGGTACTATTGTCGGGAGTGAATACTATAATTAGAAACATTATAATTAGTTTCATTATACAATTTGTTAACTAATAAAAGTTTAAAACGTCACACATTAAATCAGATTTAGCGTAAAATAAAATTTCATAATTTTGAACATATTAATGCATTTAATAAATTTATTTCCACTTTTCATTTATAGAATTAGATCATTAATCTTTCTTGACAAATAACTATTAACTTTGTTATAATAATTATTATATTAACCATTTAATTCATAATATAATAATCAACATTATGTATGCATCGTTTAAAATAACAAAGAAAATATAATTCAGCCGATATTGTTATTATATGGTGTACAACCAACATATAATAATCTTTATCTACTATTTTATATAATTTACATTATATAGTATAGTATAGTTATTTAAAATAATTATAAATTAATCTTGAATGAACTACATTAAAATTTATTATTTATTTCATTCATTCACATATCATATAATATGTCCATATGTTTTGAAGAGTATCCGCTCCAATGCCTAAAAGAACTGCGAAATTAGATTAAACGATGCCCACAAAATAACATTAACATAAAAAGTGGACTGATGAAGAATAAAGTATATTTAAACGCCTTTATAAACTTCATAAAACTAAGTTCGATAAATACGTTCCATATTTCAATGACCGTTCAGAAAGTTAAATTAGAAGTTTCTATTACAATGTATTGTATTATAATAAATTACGTAGCAGTGATTCCAACTTGAGTACACCAACAAATATCAACTAAAATAGATCAGAAAATATGAAAACAGAAACAAAATATGTTTTTAATGTATTTGCTTAACTTTCAGAAAATGAAAGTGAAACAAGTTAAAATGAAGAATGAAGAAAACGAAAAGAGCTTCACATTAGTTGCATTAATCGATATCGTTTTATGGTCAGAGAAGAGTCACTTTGAGCAAAGTTTATTGTATATTGTTAAATTTGTTATTAACTTTTAAAGAAACAGAACTTATATTTATGTTTTGATAAGTTAAGTGATTACACCCCCTATAAACAAACAAATAAAGAATCAAGATCAATCAACATATAAACAGGTTTTACTATTAAATACGACTAAATATGTCATAGAGTTATTAATTTACAAATACATATGTGCTATTGAAATATAATTATGTAAGTGCAAAAATAAATCAGATTTAATGGATTCTATATAACTTACCTGTTATATTACTTATAAATCACGAAAATGGTTCCAAACATACCAAGATATACACTACTTGAAAGTATGTGGATAAATCTAAATTATGACTCATTTATATGTTGCGCTAATTTAAATTCTAATAACGCCCAGTAATAATAGTTTATCACTCCTTCAAATAAATGAACTGTAATTAAGAAAACAACAGTATTTAACTAAAGTAATAGCATAAAGCCAGATCGAATAAAGTATGGACTGAAGATGAAAAATACTTATTTAAATAGTTGTATAAACAATATAAAATAAATTTTAAGAGCTATGTCGAATATTTTGTTGATAGAACCGAGAGTTAAATTAAAAGTTTTTATTATAATGTTATACACAATAACAAAGTTATTGCGAAAGGTACAAGACATGATTAACTTAATACTCCAACTCCTTCATATTAATAAGAAATATAGCAAAATTCATAAGTTAATTTGATTGTGTTTGATAGTTGTTAATTTATAAACAATTAACTATCGTTTACATAGTGAGTCTTGTTTACATTGATATTAAAATATTCATTTATTGTCACTTTCTTCCTTTCTTTTTAGATTCTTGTTCAAATTCTTTTTAACCTTCTACAAACTTGAACAAATCGGTTTTCTTCTTTCCAACACAGAATTTCAAACCGAATTCATCAACTATTTATTTAAAATTGTCTGCACAATTCATAGACATACCTTTCATTTCAACATCTTCTTCGTCAAATCCTAAATAATAAGATGCATCCAATATTTTTAATCCAAGTTCAAATCCCACTGTATTTTCATAGCCACCTAAAAGTTCTGCGTTTTCAAATTATAAGGTTATTTTATCTTTAGCTTTCAAACTTAAAACTTGACTTGGAAATACTACTTAAGAATTACCTACCATTTGCTTAGCAATACCAACTAATTGCGTTTCATAAATCTGAGCAGATTTAGCCCCATTCCAATCTCCCATTGAGTACATTTTGTACTACTAAACATCTGCAAGCGATAATAGTTCAGTAATATACAAAGCATATCCTGTTTTATATCCACCTTTTGAAAGATAGTTTTAAACTAAGAATGCATGAGTAAGGCTGGGGTCGCTAAAATAAAGATCGGCATTTATTTCAGTGGACTATCCAGTGAGTAGTTAGCTGCAAAAATCAAAGGGTGATGGTGCTGAGAATATCTTCTATATTTAATTGCTACTGTTTATTGCAAATTCAAGTTGGAACAAGCCTTATCT
This sequence comes from Hexamita inflata, assembly GCA_963988835.1. NCBI lineage: Eukaryota > Fornicata > Diplomonadida > Hexamitidae > Hexamita > Hexamita inflata. The sequence goes on from CAXDID010001224.1 coordinate 111,518, forward strand.
GATATCAGACATACATTTTTAACTTATTTCATCTATTATTTTGGTTACATTTTAAATTGGAACTTGTTAGAAATACGTGTTATGTGTTTTTTCTTTTCTGAACGCATTCATCAAAATTGTTTATATTTACTTTTAGTCAGCTTTTTGCATTTTAATATCAGTTACTTTTGTTTTAAGCGTTTTTAATTTTTGGTTGAAGTAGTCATTAGTTGTGAATATTACTCTATTTGGTCCTCTTTTATCGAGTGATTTGATAATTTCAGCGATTTTATCCTACGAGTCTATATCTTCAATTATAATGCATTTTTGCTTTGTTGGAGTAAATGATCCCGATGTTATCATTTGTATGAGAGTTTGCGTGTCCGAAGAGCTGTATACGTCAAATTGGGATTCAGACAGAATCAATTTGATAATCTGCGATTTTCCGCATCCGATTGGGCCTGAGATGAGCATTGCTTTGTTTTCTTTGAGGCATTATTGAATTTGTTTCGTTTATTGCGATTCAATTTCAAACACGGTTTATGGTGCGTGCCTAGCGTGGAATGACGTTGTAAACACTTATTGCACTGGTTTAGGTCTTTGTGGAATTATTTCCTGTGTTCTCTGCTGAGTTTATGCCATTTATATTTGTGTTTAATTATTTAATTGTGTTTAATCTCCTTTCGTTTCTTCTTGATTATTAATTTATTTTTCTGGTTCAGGTTTCTTTTCTGTTGCTTTGATTATATTTAGTGGTTGAATTTTGAGTTCTTTTGTGACCACTTCAGCGTCCAGGTAGCACATTCTGTCAATATCTTTTAATGTGATTGGTTTAAGGCATTCGTCCCAGTGGACCCAGTTGATTCTGTTCATCATTTGACCGATTTGATTAACTTTCTTTATGCTCGTGAACTGTTACTTCTTCAGTTCGTAAAGTTTCTCCAGTTGGTAAGTTCCTTACTGGACTATGTAGCTGTAGAACTCGTCCTCCTCAAGTACTTTTTGGAAGAGCTTCTTCGCGTCTATTTTGTGCTTCTAGTTGAAATTTGGGCCACAAACGAGCAGCTGCGCACGCTGAGAGAAGCCGTAGCAGGGCTGGCCGCTCATGGCCTCTATGTACTGCTTGTACTCCTCATCAGTCATCCCAAGGAGTTAGCCGCTCTTGCCCACGATGGTGTTCAATAGCGCGGACTCGACCACACGCGGCCTGAACTTGGCATGATCGGCCTCTTGTATCTTCTTAGATTGACGTGGGGACGTTTTAGTCTCCTCCTGCTCGAACGCCAAACCAGTCTGATCGTCGGGCTCCTAGATTATCGGCTTGCCAGTGAACGGATCAATATCCAACTCTAGCGCTGCGGTATCGTAAATTTAAGCTACTTGCTTCGGTTTCGCACCAAGAATGACCATTGGAGCCTTAACCGTAACAGGCTGCTCGGGCTCTATCGGCTCCTCTTGTTTTGTTGGCTCGTAAGTAGCAGGCTTCAGTTTCAGCATCTTGTCAAGAGGACCAAGCTTTTTCTCGACTATTTTGTGAACTGGCTTAAAATGATAAAATCCTTCGATTGGAGCTTCGTCTCCATCAATTGAAAGGACTGTTTCAATCATTGATGTGAAATAAAGTGATTATTGTCATTATTTACCATAGTTTAAGCCAAAAATATAATCCGCTCCACTAAAATGCTTTTCAAGATCAAAGCAATACACACCATCCAGTTAAAGCCAGCAGATTTTCATAATCGTTATAAAGAAGCTATTAAAATAATGCTCACAAACGAACTTCAGGATAAACTTAACGTTAAATTCGGTAAAGTAATATCCGTATCAATTTAAGATGACGCTATTTTTGATAAACCATTGCTTCTAACATAACAAGGTCTTGCATTATTTAAATTATAATTCGAAGCTGTTGTTGAACGTGTCGTTCCTAAAGAATGTACTTTAGGTCGTCTCAAAAATATCATTAAATTAGGTGAAGACTATGAATTACAATTTTCTGTTGGCTCCTTTGAGTTATCCGGCTTTGTAAAGGAAACTGTTTATGAAAAGAATTTAACTGGAGACGTTTTGAATGTTAAAGACGAAATTAGAGACTAATATACAATCCTATAAAAAGAAATATAAGGTATTTAGCAATTTAAAATCGGAGATTTTTACAGACTCATATTACACACAATGGACAGCGCTCACGTTGTTGATCAAGTAGCTGAGCCAGAAGATGACGCCGAATATGTAGAAGGTGAGAATTAAGTAGAAGATAATGAAGACGATGTGTTCAATGATGATGGCGCAGATTCAGATTTTGCTGAGGAAGATTGATCTTGTTTCCTGTAAGTTGTTTCATCAATTATTTATAAATTATAAATATTAAATATTTTTAAATACTGTAATTTATTTCATAGTTGTTTTATGTTATAGTTAATTTATAAATGAAGTAAGTTTCTCACTTTTAAACTGGTTCGAACTACAAGTATGTATTAAAATATAATGAAATGTAAGTTACATTCTGTACAAAACAAAGAAATATAAATTTTATTATTAAAGCAAGTTCCTCACTTTTAAACTGGTTCGAACTTGATGCTCAGGAAGTCACCAATTTGGTCCATGTGCTTCAGGATGTAATCAATTTCTTCGTCAGTGTGGCTTGCGCTCATACAGAATCTGATTCTTGCGCTGACGATTGGAACAGCTGGGAAGGCAACGACAACTGCTGCGATTTTTCTTCTTAAAAGTTCGTCACTGAGATAGTTCATCTTGGTTGGGTTGTAGAACAAGAGTGGGATAACTGGGGAGTCGTCGTTACCGTAAACGGTGAAACCAAGCTTCTTAAGACCGCTTCTCATTCTGATTGAGTTGGCCTTGAGCTTGTTAACCTTCTTTCCTTAGTCGTGTTCCATGAAATCAAGAGCTTGGATGATCTGCTGGGCAAATACTGGGCTCATACCCATGGCTTGGTTGAAATAGTGGGATTTGTTACGGATCTCGTCAATCAAGTACTTCTTGCCAGCGACGTAGCCGCCAGTGGAGGCGAAGGACTTGGTGAAGGTGCCCATGTAGAAGTCGACGCAGTCGATTGGGAGCTCGAAGTAGTCGCGGACGCCCTGGCCGTGTTGGCCGAGCGCGCCGACAGAGTGGGCCTCGTCGACGAAGAGCAGGAAGCCGTACTTCTCTCTGAGCTTCACGACAGCGGGCAGGTCCACGAAGGAGCCCTCCATGGAGTAGAGGCCCTCGCAGATAACGATGACGCGGTCGTACTTCTTGAGGTCTTGGGAAAGCACTTTCTCGAGGGTCGACAGGTCGCTGTGTTTGAAGCGCGCGGTCTTGGCGCCGGAGTACTGGCAGCCCTTCACGATGGAGTTGTGGTTGAACTGGTCGCTGATGATGAGGCTCTTGGGCGTGGCGATGCAGGGGATGCTCATGGCGTTGGTGTCGTAGCCCATGGTGTGGACGATGCAGTCCTCCACCTGCATGAAGTTCTTCATTTTGGTCTCGAGGTCCTGGAAGATCTGCATGTCCTTCGCGCTTCTGTTGATGTAGCTGCCGATGCCGTAGGTCTTGGCGCAAGCCATCAGCTTCTCGGTGGCGAAGTCGGTGGCGGCGAAGCCCAGGTAGTTGTAGGAGCAGATGTTGATGACGGTGTCGAGAGAGCCGTCTTGGGTCCTCACTTTCACGACGTCGGTCGGGCAGCTGGCGATCTCTCTGTGGAAGCAGGTCTTGGCTCTGGAGTAGGCGCCCACGTTGTAGAGGCTGCTGAAGGAGTTGAGGGTCGGAGCCCACTTGCTGTGGACCTCGTGCTTGAAGCCGGCGAGCTGGCCTTCGGTGGAGGTGCGCTTGAACGGAAGTGGTGGCAGGTCGTCTTCGATCGGGTGTTCCCTAAGTATAGTCAGGGAATTGATCTCAAGGTTGTTGGCTATCTTTAAAAAGAAGAACTTTCTTGGTACCAAAGTATACAAGAAATTCTTGATATACTGGCAAATGATCATGAAACCGAATATAGCAAACGTTGAATACTGTTGAAACTTAGGAGGATTATCCTATTCAACTTTGAAGTAACGTTTGAATGTTTGAACTATTGACATTCAATGGAGAGGTGGAAGATTCTCCTATACTTTTCACAATAATATATTAATTATGTAATATAATGTTTTCATTAATTAGTCAAAATTCAAAAAATGAATAAAAAGCAGTGAATAGTAGTTAAAATGCAATAATATTGAACTACTAATATTGAACCTTCTCTCTAGATAAATAATTCTAATAATTCACTGAAACTAATTGAAACTCATAAATTCTCCACTGCTTTTATGACTTGATTCTGCTTAAAATTCTTCTGCCTTCTATTTTGGCGAAACTTTATTCTTGTTTAACATTTCTTTTGAATCCTATGAGCAATTATTCTTAATTTACAAATTATAGTATCTGCTTCTAACTTATGCATATGAACGATTTGAAAACTTTTCAGCGATGGCTTTAAAGTTTTTCCCGACCTTTTAGACCAATTAATCAAACAAATCTATTTCTGCTTAAGTCCATCGACAAGATTAACGATTATCCATGATTTGGAGTGAATGAATAGTAGCGATGCGATAAATAATAATATTTGATATATTTTTTAAAGGGCAAAACATTATTTTGCGCCAGATTTGTTTTATTGATATTTATTATTATCGAGCAAATGCAAATTGTATCGTCTTGTTATATATTTCACACACACTTTATTGTGAAAATAGTTATGAAAATAGATATACGGAAGCATAATGTTTCAAACTATATGTTCACTCATTTACTCATGATATGATTCATGTGATGTTATTTCATTTGCTAGGTGATCAACAAAACTTACAATATGTGTATCTTATGTATGTGTATCGTTCTCGTGAATATGATTGATGTGCTTTTAAATATTGTGAGAATCATGTTAACTTACTAATATTGGTATGTATCTTGTTGCCACATAACTTTCACAATTCGTAGCTTATTGATTATCCATTCTAAATAAGCACCAACACGTTCTTCTAAATATTTCTAACACAATAATAAACATTTCCCATTCATATAAATATTTGTGAAAGAAATGATTATGATGAAATAATAGTGCAGGAGCCCATGACCAAGATGCTATAAGATTGAATACAATGAAACCATATATCCAACTTTAAGGTATAAAACTTGGTCTTCTACATAATTTACCATATTACCATTTGCTTGATTACTTTCTAAAAACTTTGCCACCATATCCTCCATAAAACAAACTTCCATCTTCAAAAAAGTCCCAATATAACTTCCAAATGCTTGATATACAATGAGTAGTAAAGAAAAACCAGAAACTTGGCGTGTGTTCTTCAATAATATGCTCTTAATAAATAAATTTGCTAACAAACGAAACGGAGTACATTACTGCTCCTAACATTTGAGGATACCAGTCGTAATGCATTCTAAATTTAACTATGTATTGAACAACTTTAATTAAATACGGTATACCTTCAAACAGACATAAAACTTGATCTTTAGCTTTTTCTCGTGTGACTATTTTTAATAAGTCCATCAAAATAGGTCCCCAAGCAGTAAAATGAGCACCCATACAGAAATTACTTAAATCTATTTAATGTGCCCATGGAGTAATTGTTCTATAAACAACAGTAAACAAATGTTTCAATGCAGGGGCTCTTCCATCAAAAATCCGTAATACAACATAGTATATTACTGTTAAATGAAATAAAGTTGAAAATAGAATCCAATATGCTGGTTAAGTCAGCTACGCGAATTTAGTTAGATGATGTCCGAATGGAAGTGGAATATTATATTCGTGTCCTATTGCAGATGAAATTGACATTAATGCAAAAAATAGTACCAATGATAAATAAGCGAATCCAATGGTAACAATTTGCGCCGAAGTTGTGATTGTGTTGTGCTGTGGAATTTCGAACAGGTAAATGTAGTTTATGTGGGTGTAAACGCATGCTCTTACGAGTGCTCCGTAGCAGATGATGACAGAAGCGATAGATACTTGAACTCTGAACAGCAGGAGTGTGATTTCTCCGACTAGTTCGCCTAGTTCGAATTCGTGTTCGTGTTTTCTGCACGTTCCGAGCAGATTGATGATGGTGATGGTTAAAATAGCGCTTATTGCGATGAAGAATCCGGAGTACGACTGGTAAGTAGCTTTTTGCAGTAGGATTTTGTCGTCGTAGCTTTTATTCAGTTAATCGTGAGCTTATTTTTTGGGGATGTCTAGTAGCAGGCACAGGCATGTGACAAGTTCTTCTTTGAGGGTTTCAATTTCGCTTGTGTCAGCGAATTTGCACTTGAGGAGTTTGTTTTCGATGATTTGGCTTTCAAATTCTTGTTGGTTGCTGTTTACTCCCCATTATCTGGAGAGTTTTCTGAGTTAACTCGCGTTTTGGTTTGCGAAGTTGTTCAATAAATCTAAATTTCGGTACATTTCCGTTATGTTTTGTTGTATGACCGCCGTTTGTACTTCATTTTTTGTTTTGACGACGAACTGTTTCAGCTCGGATAGTTTGTCTGAGGTTCTTGAAAGTTCTTGACTGTAGAATTCGTCAACTTTGAGGATGTTTGACTGGACCTCGGACCAGAATTGACTTTCGAGCTCGTTGAACATTTGCTTGAGGAGGACTTTGTTGTACTCGTGGGACTTCGCGTTTTTCCTGGAAATGTGCGCTATTTCCTCAATTTTGATGATAAACTGGCGCAAGGACGCGGTGCTCACGTACTTCGTGCTCCACTCTACCACTAGGTCATCTCTGTTTTCCATTTGGTATATGAAGTGAAAGTATTGCAATAACATGATATATGCAAAAATAACACAAATATCGCAAATGTTGTTTAATTGATTGGTTGGTGAAATTGATTGACTTATAAACGGGACACAATGTAATTTAAAGACATTTCATTCAATGAGTTGATAGTATAGTAAATTTCAGGATGACACAACATAAAAGACATAGTTACCTGTAATTGATTTGTCTGTAAATGTCTGTAACGCATCAAATTATCATAAGAAAGACATCACACCGTAAATTACGTCTATACTGGTCACCCTTTTTCTCTGATCATCACATTTCCTTTCCTTTCTAAACCAATGATCCCTAAGAAACCAACAACATTCCTCTCTTACCAAATATCTCGCGTGGCAAATTATCATAAGTAATGCGTAATTTAAAAATTGATAATGCAAAGTAAACTAACTAATATTTTGCGAATGAAGTACTTGAACATTGCTACCACACCATGCTCATTTTAATCATTTCATTATCATTCCCACAAATTCAAACTTAGAACATTGAAATAACACAATAATATTATCAACAATTAATAAATTAATTAAATAAGCTTTATAAATCTATCAATTTATATAATATTAACTCTAGATATTAAAGGTGGGGTCTGCATTCGAGGTAATACTATGTTAGCTAAAGGAAATTACACGTTTAATTCTCTAATAACACAAATGTATCCAGAAATAATGTCGTGTTGGAATAATCCGTATTTTGAAGATATATAAAAAGCAACCCCTTATAAACAATGTTATGTAGCTACTCGGCTTGAATTTTTTCAGCCAAGTAAATAACTTTCTGTTTTAACATATATTACACATTTAGTACAAATACATTTATACCACTCCTTATTATATGTCGCTTGATAATCACGAATTAATTCATAGAACCAACAAAAAGTGGACTTTAGATGATGAATAGCACCTTGTGTAGCTCTACCATGTATACGGAACTGCGTACGATATGTATTTACCAGTATTTCCAAATACAACAGTTTCACAAATCAGATGTAAGGTTAATAACATGAAGCACTTAATAAAAGAAGAAATTAAAAGAAACCAAAAGTATCAAGACAATTCCAGTGCTATTAAAGTGACTCATATGGTTTAAACCATGAATTTGCCAACCACTGTTCCAACTATTACTCCAGCAATCGTTGACGTGTTTCATGACCAAACTTAAATATTCTAATAGTTGTCGGCTTCAGAATCCAACGGAGATTCTTCTGAAATTCAAATTATAGCTAACAACGATCAGGAATTCACTAACAATATTTCCTGTCTCTTTGGCAATACTTCATTTACATGGGACGTGTTTGATGAGTGATTCGACCATAATTTAGTTCATTTAATTACAACTTTCCGTTTTAATATCAGTCGTTTATTGATATGCAGTGACATTATTTATGCTCCCATAAAATTTCTATTTTATTAATTATTTTATACAATCGTATATGTTTGGAATATATTTTAATATTAACCACTTCACTAACGTAATTGATTAAAATTTCTTTTAACCAATAGCTAAACTTAAAACTAAGTTTGGTTCTATTGGGAATATACGACCAGCTTTAATATTTTGTGTTATTCATGTTAAATACTCCTTCATGATTAACGTGTTAACAATTACACCAAATTGTAAAATGATAATCTGCTTCAATAATAGTGGTATGGAAATAACTCTTAAAATCGGTATTTGTCATGGTAAGGCCGAGATAGGCATGAAATAAATTTTATCCCCTCCAATTTAAGAATGAAACCGACAATTCATAATTCAAGAGCGGAATATCCACATGACCTGATAGTTGACTGTGTAATGCAAGAAATAATCAGCTGCCGTTTGAATCTTAATTTTACACAGTTATTTCCTAGAATGGATAGATTTTAGCTTAAAATTAGCTGTAATAAGTACAGAATTATTAAAGCAAGATAACTTTACGAATCACGTCCAACAGATTGATTTATTTGCGCGTTAAACGTTCTATAAGCATCAATGACAAGCCATTAATTTGTATAGACACTGAACCAACACTGCTCTTGATTTATATCTCGTACAGATTCACTCGTTGTTGTAACTACCACTATAAGAGTACTGGAGATTCTGAATTATTACAGAACAAGTACAAATCATAAATTAAGCTGTGGTTTAGGCTTAGAAGCATTAAAAATCTAATCGTTTTGAACACTGTTTAGAACTAAGATTTTGGGATAAGTGTTCCAAAATTGAAGATTTATAAGAGGCTACTGCACTGCGCAACCAAAAATCCTGTAAATTTACCTAAGAACACTGAAACCAACTACAAATTTACTAAATTAAGAGTACCACCTCTGTTTTAGAACAATTAGTTTTTTATTGTTCGTAATAAATCAAGCTTACATTGTCAACCAGGGCTGGTAATGAACGGGAAATCATTAGAGTTATTTGCAGTTAATGGACTCACGAAAATTGTTTCAACCTTTCTAAGTGGAGTTTATTTTGAAAGTTCTCTAGTAACACTTTATTTATGGCGAGGTGCGTTGGATGTGAAAGGTTCGGGGCGTTCATTCGTTTTCTTCATCAGGTGCGTTTTATTGTAATAAAAGCTCTTTATCTGCTTAACCGTTCTGCCCGGGAAATACTGCAAGTAGTTTTCAAATGCTATCCCGTATATTTTGTGTAGCTCGACGAATAATGCTTTGTCATTCTTATTCCAAGTAATGTACATTCTGAGTGCGAGGAGTGGTATACTATGAGGATATTAAGCAGGATATATTATTATGCGTTATTGGCAATAAATGAGCTACTTTGCAATTAAAATCATTTTAAATATTATTAAATTCAACTACTAATCCTCTTCAATTAATAATCATTTTCTTGAAGTGGAATAAATAGATTATATCATTAATTTTTAGCGTAAAAGTAAATAAATATTTAAATACTACATAACCCCATTCAGAAGGGGGTAGCATTTTCGCTTATAAGGGGGTAGGTCAACTCGCTTACAAGGGTTGGACATGAAGTTACCCCCTTATAAGCGAGTGACAAATTTCATGTGTTTTAACCCCGTTTTTTGACCGTAAACGCTTCAAATTCAACAATATTTTTGGATACATTTTGGATACATTTTTGCTTATAAGGGGGTTGAAAATGGCAACCCTTATAAGTGAAAAGGCTACCCCCTTGAGAACGAGGTTATGTAGTACATTGTTAATAAATATCAAAATATTAAAAAGTTAGTTCAATCGTCGAAATATCCTTCAATTACTATATCTAAGGGATTGTAGGCATCTTAGATGTTTTCAGATTCGTTTAATTTTTATACCTTCATGGAACCAGAAAATAATATTTGGTACGAAGCAACTGGAGTTAAAGAACTTAATTACTTGATTTTGAGCTGCTTGATTTTATTTTTTACGTTGTAGTAAAAACTCTTAATCTAATCTAAAGTTCTGTCAGGGTAATATGGCTAATACTTTGAAAATTTTTTATCAAATTTTTGTGAAGGTCTAAGAATAAGGCTTTATCTTATTTCTTCCAAGGGTTATACGGCATCTGATTGCGAAGTGAAAGTATAAGACAGGCTTAAATTTCATTTTCACTGATGAAAAGTGAACAATATTATAGCAAGTTTATAAAATCAAAATATTAAGTTAGAGTAAATATTATTAAATGTTACTCAGTCTTGTAAGAAATATTTAGTCACATTTAATATTAAATCGTATTCAAAACATTATAAATAACACTACGTTATCAATTATTAGTAAAACTCAACTCATTAATACAAAATTAAAAATCACTCAAAGAAGTCAATGGATAAGTGAAGGCTCTCATCTCCGTTTTCACTTCTGTTCGTTTTGCTTTCTTTGGCTTCATCCAAATTCTTTTGAGATTTCTTGCGGTTATTCTTTTATTAGTTAATCTCGTTGTAGTAGAAACTCCTGATTTGCTAAACAGTTCTAGATGGAAAAGACGATTAATACTTTTCAAAAGCTGTTCCGTGTACTTTGTGCAGTTTGATAAAGAGCTTTTTATCTTGCGTATTCCACTTTTAGTATACTTTCTTATTTTGTTATGTTGATGACATATTGAATAAAAAATAGAACGATCTCACAATGGAGTGGTATATTGCATTATAAAATTATTGAATTATGGTGACCTAAATATTTATGTTCTGTTAATTAATTGTAAATGATATTAAATATATATTAAATATTTTTAAACTTTAAAATTACAAAAACTTTACAAGGGGGTTAACATTATAACCATCCATTGCCATTTTCTTATTGCACAATAAGGGTTTTCTATTGTCCCAGACAATAGAATACAATAAAGTATAGGACAATAGTGAATATTATTTCATTGCTAAATGTGGAATATTTTACACATATATACATAAAAAATTAAATAGCCACGCTTCAATTTAGCACCATTCCATTGAAGAAAAATAGCAAAAAATACCCATTTATCGAAATTCATGATCTAAATACACTTTTTCTATTGTGAAAAGTAAATGACAATTATTGTCTTATTGTCCACTATTGTCAAAAGTATGCTATTGTCAATAGTTGAATGGCTATAGTTAACATCTCGCTGATGTTGGCTACCCCTTGTGAATAACGTTATGTTGGATTGCAATTTATTCATTAAAAGCAATAATTAATAATCACTAAATATAATCATCAAAACTCTCATCTTCGTTTTCTGTTTTGTTCGTTTTGTTTTCTTTTGTTTCAGTAGCGTTCGCAACATTATCCGTTTTTGGAAGGTCCTCATTTTACAAGTTTTTAAATAGATATTAAGGAACATTCATATTTGGTTTTGGCTATTTATTAACCTTATTTTTATGATTCTAGTTGTTGTAGAAATACCGGATCTACAAAACTGTTCTACTTGGAAAATATGATTTATACTTATCAAAATCAGTTCCATATTTCTTATACAGTTAAGAAAAGAGATATTTATCCTGTTTATTCCATATTTAGTATATTTTCTTATTTTCTTTTGTTGATGACATGTTTGATAAAAAACTGGGTGGTTCATTAAAACTTGATTGTTTCATATATTGGAGTGGTTTTACTAATTTTATATGTTTATAGTAACCAGATTGTTTGAATATTTTAGTTAGCGCTCTTTTAAACTATTATAAATCATATTAAATATGTTTTAAATATTTTAAATATTTTTGTATTTATATCATTTAGTATTCATATCATTTATATAAAATAAATTTTAAAAGGTGAACTTAGCTATTCAATTTATTCATTCACTTAAAGAAGTCATCAAATAAAAAACTCTCCTATACGATTTCATTTTAGTTCATAAAATTATCATCTTTTGAATATATAATAATTTGATCCGTTTTCGGACAACCAGTTTCTTGCAAGTCTTCAGGCTGTTAAGAAATCTGATTTATTTTCTGGATGTTAAGAGATTTTTAGCAAAGCTTATTTTTATTAACTTAATTGCCGAAATAATACCGAATTTGCTCAACTGTTCTACCTGGAAAATAGGATTAATACTTATCAAAAGCAGTTCCATAAAGTTTGTAAAGTTAAGCATAACGAATTTTGTCTTATTTATTCCATTTCTAGTACTTTTTCTTATCTTATTATGATGACATGTTGGATAAAAAACTGGGTAGTTCTTAAATACTAAACTATTCCATGATGGAAGTGGTTACTAATTTTATTAATTTATAAATATATATTATTAATTTAACTATTTTAATACTTAATTTGATGTTATGTTTAAATTATATAAATATATCTTTAAATATTTTTAAATATAAGAAAGACATCACACCGTAAATTACGTCTATACTGGTCACCCTTTTTCTCTGATCATCACATTTCCTTTCCTTTCTAAACCAATGATCCCTAAGAAACCGAAGTTCCATAAAAAATAATGAATTCAAAATGAGAACAAAAGTTAATATTTAAATAATTTCTTAATATTTAGCATTTAATATTATAAAGGAACCCACTTCATCCAAATGAAAGTATAAGGCAATGTGTAAATACAGGCTCACAGTAAATACCAGCTAAAACCTTCATTAAGAACCATATATTCCCAACATGGGGGTAATATAGTGTTATATTAAATTATATAATTATATAATTCATATTGTTTTAATTATGTTAGAAGAATTATGTAAATAATGAAATAATACACTTGATAAAAGCTCTACGCTTGTTATTATTATCTTAATGTCATAATAATGCGTCGTCACAATTTATATTGCCATATACGCTTCCTACAATTGAGAAATGCTATCATTTAGCATTTCGCTTCGCGTCGAAATATACTCCAAAACGTCTTTTCGTTTTTGTTGACGTCGTAAAATCACAAAAATGATGCTTTTTGAACGTATATTTCAAGGCGAACGTCAATTTATACAAGTATACTGTCACTATAACCGAAGTGGTTAAACATATTATCATTTTAATTACCACAGTGAAATCAAGATCACAATTTATTGAAATAGTTGCAGCAGTTCATGTTGTTAATAACTAATTAAATAGAACTTTTAGGGAAACATAGGAAACACATATGCTATATTTCTCTATAATTAAAGTAATATTAAATTGATCATCCACTTCACAGATGAAAAAATGTTTATTAATAGTAGATATGTAATACGACTTTATGGAAGGAGGACCTCTTGCTGTTGCAGGAGGATTATCTTTAATACCTAATATATAAAAGATAACTACCGAATATGATAATATATTTTCTACTTAAGACTTTCATCCAAAGAATCACATTGGTTTTGCTTCCAGTCATAACATGACACCGTTTACACAAAAAGACGGAGAGATGCTCTGGCCTGACCATTGCATCGAGAACACTAAAGGTGCATAAATTGTTGCAGAACTAGATAATTGTATACCATAAAAAAATAAATATCTGAAAGGGCTTTACAAAACCAATGGTTATTCAATTGGAGAGCACGCTGAGTTTATGAATATGATCAAATAATTCGATTAAGTTGATATTTGCGGTGTTGCGTTTGATTATTGTGTGAAGTCTAGTGCTATTTCAATTGTAAAGAATGTGAAACATACAAGAGTCTTAACAAAGTTATGTAAATCCGTGAATCCGTAAGACGATGCTAAATTTCGTACAGAATTAATTTCTGCTGGAGTTGAGCTTATTGATTGAGGCTATGAGTTGATATTAATATTACACGTATATTATACGAATTTTCACTCCCTCTATAATGGAATACAAATTAGATTCCGCATTATCAAAATCTGAGAAATAGTTGATTAAACTTCAATTAGCGAATTATGAGGTAACACTTCCCTCTGGAACGTACAACACGCAGTATGAGGAGGCCAAGGAGCATTTAAACTAGGTGAAGCAGGAGTTATCCGATACGCAGAAGTTGTATGAGCGTCGCATGAAGGAGATGGACGAGTAGGAGAAGGCACTATAAGAAAAGCAAACTGAATTGCAGAGGCGCAAGAAGGACGTGAGTCATTTCATGCAGATTAGGATGCAGAAGCAGTCCGAGGAGAAGGAGAAGTCAGAGAAAACGGAGAAGTAGAATTTGGAGTAGTTGAATCAGCTAGCGGATTTGATTGACGAGCTTGCTGGTGCTGCGGCGTTGACTCAGATTTTGAACGAGCGCGAGCAATCGTATTAGCTGTACAGTTAGCAAATAATACAGGTGTACAACGAGTTAACGAATAACTCCTTCGAGCTGGGCCACGACGACTTCCACAACATTCAATTAATTCAAACCGCTCAGCAGTACATTCAGAACGTGTTCTTGAAACTCCAATTAGAATCTAAGTAAGCATTTGAGTTGGAATAACAACTACAAAAGCAACTTGACTAGCTCCAAATTCAAGTCCAGGAAGCTCAAAAGTCAAACAACAGCATGCAAACCGTATTTGACCAACAAATACAATAAGTGGCCGTCCAAATCGAAAACGAACGACAACAAAAAGAAACCCTTGAGAATGAAGTGAACAACCTCGCAGCAAGGCTGAGTGGGAAAACGGTTGAGCTCTCAGAGGCGTTCACGGCCATTGAAACGCTCTGCTCAAAAGTAAACTTCAACCCGAGATAAATGCAAACGGCCGAGAAAATGAACATCTGGGACATCATCGGCGAGAAAACAAACGACCTGGAAGAAACGGCTCTGTAGTACTACGAGCAGTGCAAAAAATAACTCACACTGAACGAGTGCTACATGCGCGTGCTCGGAGAATAAACAGTGAGCAAACTCAAATAACTGAAGCAACTCGGGCTGTGGATACAGGACGCGGAAAGCTTGCTGAATTTGTGTGATAAAGAAGCCAAAAAATGATAGTATTTTAATGTATTTATAATATGTATTTTACGAATAGAGATTATTATTGATAGAGTGCTTATTATAACTGTTTAATAATAGTACTCGTTAATAACATTCTATTATTTACTTAAAAGAGCTTCGATATTCATGGCTCGCTCAAATATACAACCTAAAAATTGAGTTCTCACATATGTTCTCACCTATATGCATAGTATTTATAATAATTTAATATTCATGGTTTAAAATGTTAAAGTTTATACGTTAAAATACTTATATTCTATTTTTAAGATTAACCTGAAATATTTTCCGCTTCGAAGTTTACATGGCTTCTATCAATATGGACCCGACCAAGGTAGTTCGCATCAGGTGGACTAAGCAAGAAAAATCAAAGTTCTTGAGGCTATTTAAAATGTATGGCGTGCAATTCAAGATGTATGTACCGTTCTTTTAAAATAGGAAGGTCTCTCAAATCAAGAGTTATTATCACAACGTAATACACAGAAATAAGGTAATCCAAGCCGAGCAGAAGAATATTCTTTTAGTATACCAGGATTATGACTCAAGTTCTCAACCACTTATGAAGTCCAATTCAAGCAATGGTGGAGAATAGTCTTTGCCACATGAATTGAAACCAGGCAAAGTCACTGATTTCGACAACTTCACAGAAGTGATTTGAACTAATTTACATATTGTATTCCTAATCACTAAATATTCTAGAAACACAAAACTATTACAATCCAGAACCAAACTATTTTGTTGAACTTCCTATTGTTCATTTAGCTTGTTCAAGTTTCTCAAATAAATTGAAGATAATTGAAGTAATAAATGTAGCACATTCATACTGTACAGTTGGGAAGGTGGAAGAGTGAAAACATTGTACAGAATGAATTGATGTAGTATAATATAATAGATAATAATATAAGACCTACATGATATACTAAAAAAATTATATCACTTCAAACTAATTCCTCCACTTTAAATCCTCAAATTTCATATTTCAATCATTCAATATCAGTAACCAAGGTATATTTTGAAACTTTAAATAACATTTTTGTATTAGGCATTATGTATATAAGTGATTAATACGTAGTGGTCTAAAGAGATTGTTGACCTTACTTTATGTGTAATAGTAACAGTTGTTAATAGATATCATTTCGTTATCTGATATAACGCGGTTTTTATTACTTCACGCTACTATGATAAAGTATTTTTAATACTAGACTTTTAATACTCCTCTGGTTCAAGTTATTGAAATTATTAACCAAACTTTAGTATCTATTTCTTAACCATCTATATGATCTGTGTTAAACATTGTTACTGTAATACTCGTCGAGAACATGAGCTATTATAACTGTTGTACACCAGCTACTCGACCTAAAAATGAAATCTATTTGGGTCAAAAATCAACTTAAAAATTGGATAAAAGTTGAGTTTTAACAACTAGTAGAAGCTTTGGTCCAGTCTCAAGTAATTCATAGATTACTACAATAATAATAATTACTAGGGCCACATACCAGACTCCACTCGAACTTCCTCTTAACTTCCATTTTCTAAAACCAAAAGTTAAGAATTTGATAACTATAATGATCGAATGACATACAATATTCTACAATTTAGTTTATAAAAGTTAACATCAATTTATTACTTTACAATGTTGGTTGAAATTGGTGTAACTATAATTAGCATAAATTAACATGACTAGTTTAAATCTTGTATTATTTAATTATAGTCATTAAAATACTTATAGAACAAATTGTTTTCCTTGCTCGTGTATATGAATCTATATATCTAAATATTCAATAATTCGAATATTTTTAAGTTTTAGCAGTATTTTGCTTAGTATTATAAGGACTTAAGTTGATTTTAATAATGTTTACACTTTATTCTTAATTTTATATCATGGAAAAGTTAAAGTTTTGTGTAATTTGGCATTTAGCATTTGAAGTGGTTATTGGAAAAACTTTATTATATTTATTTAACCTTGTATAAGTAGATGCTGCAGTATGGAATCGATAAAATACATCCTACAATTTTTCACTCTTCCAGCTTCCCAACTGTATTAGTGAATTATATATCTCTTTCGGATGGAGTGGAAGTATCAGCAAAATTTCATATCTCCAAAAATGTTTTTAATTTGGTAAACGCAAGCTTATAGTCTAAGCCGTGAATGTTATTTGAAAATGTTTATAGTCACTCCTCAATTATCAGAAAATATCTCAGATTTTCACTGTTTGTTTGAATTACTATTTTGTACTATTATATAATATAGATCTGAATAATAATATCAGAACACTCCAAATGACTCTTCTTGTTGGTGACTATTTTATAATTTGAGGTAAATAGATTATTTTCAACTATTCATTTTCCTTTATCTGTTTAAGTAATAAAAGCTAATGTCGGCAGGTTGTTATTGTACCGTATTGGAATTCAAATCATGCAAATGTTAAAGAATGAATAATTTATCAGATTAATTTATGTTTATATAAGCGGCCTATCATATAAGTTAAATATGGCTACGATTCTGTGATTAATATTTTTAAATTAATTATTATTAACTCAGATTTAGCATTACTAAATTTTCATTAATGAAGTGATAAAAATGTGTTAATTTTCAAATAATATAAAGAAACAAATTCTTAAAATTTCTATTTATAGACACGCACATGCGTTTCATATTTTTTGCGCTCAAACTGACGCTTAAATGATAAATCTCAAAATTTCATCCAGAGAGACTTCCTAGAATTCTTCTATTATCTGCTTTTACTTAGTTTGTTTAAGTTTATGAGTCAGATATTTCAAACCCGGTGATCTAAATTAGTCCTATCTGAATAAATCTTCAAATATTGATCAGATGCAAAAGTTGTTATGATTCCCAGTGTATCTTTGGATATGCATTAACAATTGGGATTGAGTTCCAAAGCGTCCGCTTCAAGCTTCAGAATTTGAGTTTTCTAATTTTACAAGAAATTTAGTTTGCATTCTTATGACAAACTGTTGATTACCCACATATAATTTTTTCTTGTTAGCTTTATATTTCGTCAGTGACTCTACAACTACCTAACTTTACCCGTAACTCTTAAATGTTAAGATATCATGCATGTTAATTGCTCAGAATTAAACTTTCGATGTCTAATTGAGTATTTCAACCATCAAATCGAGTGTTCGGTTTTTCAGTGATATACTGTTCATAAGAAGTTATGCGAATTCTATAACTCGTCATCCATCTGTGGTGTGGTGCTTTCGCTCTATTTCCGCCATGGTGACACCCACAGTGTTTTAAATCGATATTTTAAAGTATTAAAATGTGTGCTTTAGCTCATTTTTGAACCCCCTAGATTTTAAGAGATATCATAAAGTTTATATTGAATTTAGTAAGATTTAATATAACCAATAACAAGAATATTATTTTGAGTTTTAAGGCTTATATTTTAGTTTACGTATCTTCTAATTATATTTTCAATTTCATTTTAATCAATCCATACTGATTAATTTCTCAAAACAATATAAAGATCATCAAGTCAGAGAAGACCCTTCAACTAGAAACATAATAGTAAAATATAAACTATTTTCCACATCAGTACCAAAAACTAACCGATGAGATGGAGTGATGAAGAAAAGGCTCTATTTGAATAATTGTTCAAGAGCTACGAAATTGCATTTGCTTACTATGTGCAGTATTTCTAAAACAGAACAGAGTCGCAGATAAAAAGCTTTTATTATAACGTGGTGTATTCTAACAAGTAAATAGCGGCCAAGAACAACTCTGGAATTCCTTAAACTAAGAGATACAGACGGAGTGTTAAACAATAAATTTAACGGTACTATAACGTGCAAAGTTCCTCTATTAAGTCATTCGGTAGCAATTCAGATTACTCTTCGACACAATCAATCGCAAACTAATAGAACATTGGAATTTCTAATGAATCTCAGGAACATTTATTATATGTTTTCGACGAACTCGAGTGATTTGAAAGTCTTTGTATTTCAAATATTAATCTGAATCATTTTATGATGTTACATAAATGAGGAAGCGGAATCACTTAGATTGGAAACAAAAAGATGAAAGCCATTTTAATAAACTGGAATATTATAAACCACAAGAATTATTAAAATATATATTATTTTTACTTGGCTATAGTAAAATAACTAGTATATATTTATTTATTGCGTTTAATAACACGCAACTCCCCTACTCAACCAAAAGCTGTTATCAACAAAAAGATCTCCAAAACAAACTCCATTAGCCCGAAAGAGCTAACGGAGAGTCTGTGAGGAGGTGTGACGTGTGATAACGCCACGCGAGATATTTGGTAAGAGATGAATGTTGTTGGTTTCTTAGAGATCATTCGTTTAGAAAGGAAAGGAAATGTATCATCATGGAAATGTGATGATCAGAGAAAAAGGGTGACCAGTATAGACGTAATTTACGGTGTGATGTCTTCATTTATTGCGTTTAGATGTATTGTTGGATTGTTGCTGTTGAGTGAGTCATGTTATTTTATGATCAAGTTACTGTTATAAAATTCGAATTCTTTTTTAATTCTAGTATATAAAAGATTATTATTAAAGTTTCAATACAATAATTATTTTCTGGTGTTACTCTTAAATTTGTATTTGAACTGATGATAAGGTTACAGTTAAGTGAGTCTTTTATTTAGTTTTATTTGTATTTGAATATACTTTTATAATACATGTTATTTATTTACATGTAATTCTAAAATATTTTTAATTAACTAATAAAGCGTTACATTCATATATTTAACTCTTTTAAAATTCTTTAAATTTTTCAAAATAACGCTAAAACACAACCGAATTCCAAAAGAGCCAGCAGCAGTTCTCCGACCTGGTTTACTGCAACTACAACGTGTACGACTTCGACTGGTCCAGCTTTTGAGAATGTTAAGTGATGTGTTTTTCTATTCATGAGTATGTTATATTAGTGCTGCAGCCGCCTTTGCTAGCGCGGGCCGACGGCAGTTTGTCTGGCGGGAATTCGTCTCAGCGAGCCCCGGGCTCAGTTCGTCCGCTGCCGTTTGCACTTAGTTTCGGGTCGGCCTAAATAGAGTAGTGTAAAAACGAGTTTGGACGAAGAAGGCGGCATTCACATCGAATGAAGCAAATCTTTCAAAGCCGCGCTTCTTTCTTACCCGCGTTCTCATTCGGCTGAAACTCACTTACGCAGCTAACTATTTCTTTGAAAGCACTGAAGAATTTGAAAGCTCAAAATTACATCCAACAGAGACGTATGACGAAAGTTGGTTCCACTCCAACATAATCAATGGAATCTATGACATCCTCCAAGAAATCCTACAACAGATGGAACAGGAAAGACCAGGCTCTCTTCGTAGAGCTCTACAAAGAGCACGAAATCGCATTCGACAAGTACCTTCCGTCTTTCCCAGGCAGAACTGAGTCACAAATCAAAAGCTTTTACTATAATAAAGTCCACCAAAACAAGGTCGCCCAGAAAATGCGCGAACACGCGAGCTAGGTGTGCGAGCCGGTGTTGAATGCCGGCGCCGTCTACTCTTTGAAGGTAGGCAGAATGAGCTCGCAGCCAACTGCGAAGCAGTCTCCCGATTCTCACCAAAACAGTTTCGCTCAAACTTCTAGTAATGACAGCTTCCAGGAAGAAGCGCCCACGAACCAACTTTATTCGAGCGTAAAGTCCTGCAATTCCAGCCGTGCTGCCGAAACCGAATTCCAAAAGAGCCAGCAGCAGTTCTCCGACCTGGTTTACTGCAACTACAACGTGTACGACTTCGACTGGTCCAGCTTTTGAGAATGTTAAGTGATGTGTTTTTCTATTCATGAGTATGTTATATTAGTGCTGCAGCCGCCTTTGCTAGCGCGGGCCGACGGCAGTTTGTCTGGCGGGAATTCGTCTCAGCGAGCCCCGGGCTCAGTTCGTCCGCTGCCGTTTGCACTTAGTTTCGGGTCGGCCTAAATAGAGTAGTGTAAAAACGAGTTTGGACGAAGAAGGCGGCATTCACATCGAATGAAGCAAATCTTTCAAAGCCGCGCTTCTTTCTTACCCGCGTTCTCATTCGGCTGAAACTCACTTACGCAGCTAACTATTTCTTTGAAAGCACTGAAGAATTTGAAAGCTCAAAATTACATCCAACAGAGACGTATGACGAAAGTTGGTTCCACTCCAACATAATCAATGGAATCTATGACATCCTCCAAGAAATCCTACAACAGATGGAACAGGAAAGACCAGGCTCTCTTCGTAGAGCTCTACAAAGAGCACGAAATCGCATTCGACAAGTACCTTCCGTCTTTCCCAGGCAGAACTGAGTCACAAATCAAAAGCTTCTATCACAATGTGCTATATAAAAACAGAAAAGCAGAAAAGTGCTCTGATAGAAATAAAAATAACACATATGAAAACAAGAGACATTCCAAAATGAATGATACAGAAACGGGATTTAATGGGATATTTGAAGAATAACATTCTCTATAACGAAATGATTAATGCTAGGTGAGTAAATAATCACAACGATGTAATGCCCAAAAATTACTTGTCAAAATGTACTAAATGTTCATAAAATCATAGTTTACCAAATATTAATCTTTACTTTACTTTCTTTTCTAAAATATTTTATTTTAATTAAATATATAACATATATATCTAACAGGCTAAATTAAATCTCTATTTATCGGCTCACTCTTTTGGTACATCTAAATAATATCACTCAATAATCAATTACTTCAACCACTCAACATCAATCTCAGGAACATTTTAAAATTATATTTTCATATATTCCTTACTTCTGTGACTGTGATATGTACATGTAAGAGTCCATATTTTTAAATCCTCTTTTCAACTCTATTTAAATTTTCATAATTTTCATAAATTTATTCTTTAAAAACAAAAAACGATATAATGAAAAAATTCAGTTCAGGATCCGGTTCAGGTTCCCGTCATCGGTTTATTTATTTTGTCTTTTGTTCGGCTCTGAATTCTCGAAAAAACTGCAAATGACAGTTCCGTTCAGGTAGCAATTCGGTTTTTCAGCGCGCTCGTAGCACTCAGAACCGATTGCAATCGCGTTTTATTGGCACTGAGTGCAAACAATAATGTTACTTTTGTAGCAGTCGCCCCTGCACCCGGGGTCGGTGCACTTCGGCGGGCTCGCGTAGTACTCGTCGTCGTCCATCTTCTCAATCGGAACGCAGTAGTTGAGCGCCTTCATGTCGTACACAAACGGATACCTGCACCAGCACTTCATCACACCCAAAGAGTCGTCAATGCAACGCAATTTAAACGGCTCCCCGTAATCGTGCCTGTAACGCTGATACTCGCTCACTCCCATGTAAAACAGCGAGTCCTGGAAGGTATAAGACAAAATAAACACAAATCTCATTAATTGAAGTGGCGCTGCAAATACAACACGCAGTTTAGAAGTGCAATTTACCCACTCCACTTTCGTGCTGAAATGAAGTTCGTTCAAACCATCCACTTAGGTCAACAAGCTAAAGGTGTCGCCTTCAAGCTGAGAGCTCCAACCTGCATCAAGAAGATCATCGCCGTCGCCGCCAGAACCGCTCAGGTCAACGACGTTTCCATCGGTGAAGACGTCAACATGGCCGTCTGGTAAAAGGGTATCCGTCACCCACCAAGAAAGATCCGTGTCCAAATCGAAGTTATCGAACAAGACAACCACAGATCCGCTCACGTCTCCATCGTCGACGTTGAATCCTTCAAGGGCCTCCAACAAGAAAAGCTCGAGTGATACTAATCTATGAGTGAAAGTGTATATGCACGCACATGTACCGCCTTATTCATATATAGCATTTAATCATACTATACACTTAAACTTTACTAAATTTTACATTTACAAAAAGAAAGTGCTTGTATTCTGGGATTGCGCAGTTCCATGTACCAGTAGCAAGAAACAGCATTTACTTCACAACAAGATTTGCAGAATTTGAGAACATTAAATGAGGCGGGCACTAGTTCACTTCAACAAAAACACGCGTGCATAATATATCACCACATTCGAGCCACCTAAAAATCCACCCCACTTCATTTGAATGAACGCTTATGCATTTAAGCAGCAGTACAACCTCTACTACACCGGTATCTACGGCAAGCAAAAGGAGCCAACCATCGAAGACTGGGACAAGAAGATCAATTTAATCACAGGAGCCAAAACCATCGACACCGCCCTCGAGCTCTTCCAGGTCATCGAAGCCATTCCGCCATTCCAAGACGTGCAAAGCGGGTTCTCCTATTACTGGTTCAAAGAAGGCACGTATCCAAGTTGGGAGAAATGCCCAGACGCCAGCGTTTTGGAATATAAACACGAAGAAAGAGACGAATTCGTCAAAGAACAGCCAGACAAGTGGATGGACATCAAGTGCAAGTACGAAGCCAAGATCGTTTCCCTGCTGATGCTCTGGATGGGCAACTCCAACGAGGCCTTCACGACTGCTCTGAAAGGAATAGTAATCAAAATCAGAAGAGCCAGAATCACGATTCAGCTTTGGTACGAAGGCAACACCGAAGACGTCAGAGAGCCCCTAAAGCAGGCCCTCGACTGCAAAGGCATGGAAATCAAAGACATGAGCATCAGCGACATCAAAGAATCCAGCTCCAGACGCGGGTCGCGCAGCAGCTCCCGAAAGGACGACAGAGACAACTCCAGATCCAGAAACGAGTCGTCAGATAGAAACAACCGGAACCATTCGAAGAGAAGGGAATGATTGAAGTGATGTAGCTGTTCCAAGTTGAAAATGAATTATTTATCTGCAAAATAAACAAGAGCAAATAGCAAAATAAAAATAAACTTTATATATTTCGTTAAATTATTCTCAATCAAGATTATTAGGATTATCTAAAGATTTCTAATCTGACAATATTATTGTATTATCCATCTTCACAAAAATTAACTAAAATTAAACACTATTAAACACTCATCGAGACTGGTAAACTTTATTATTATATTAATTATATTTACCAATCTGGTAGGTATTTACCATTTATTAAATATTTTTAAATAAATATTATATATATTGATTGTTAAAAAATCGTATTTAGTAGCCCAGATTCACAATTATTTAGAATGTTAAATAATTTATTCCACTCACAATTAACTTTATGAATTCAGAAAACAAAAAATTATATATTAAATGGACTACTACGGACAAGTAGTAATTTTTAGAGCTTTATAATATATATGGCACTTAATTCCAACACTATACGACCTATTTTAAAAATAGAACTGAAAGTTAGATTAAAAGTTTCTACTATAATATATAAAATAAAAATAAATAGGCAATTAAAGAATTAATGAATGAAGAAATATATAAAGATTTAGCAACGTTGAAACTAATGGACCTGGTAGAACCAAACTATGATAGTAAGATTAAAACAGAAGATATTTTTTAAAGTAACTCACAAATTTAACTTTGAACAAGTGATTGTTGTAAATATTTTACGTTCTCATCTACTCCATCTATATCCATAATTATTCATTGTGAATCAATACTTACAAACTACCCTCATAAATAGCTTATGATAATTTTATTCCTATTTATTATTTAGGGGTCTCTTTACCGGGCCCCTTATAAATGAATTAATAGTATTTAATGGAACTTAATTAACCGAAAAATTACGAATATAAGAAGAACCATTCAGAACTGTTCAATAGTTAATTTGTTAAATAAAATGAAATAAACACTTCAAACTTAATGAAATAAACAGAAGTTGTTATGAACAAAAATAAACATTAACAATACTTATACATAATACTCATTCAAATAACTAAACTAACACATTTTAATTTTGCTTCAATATCGCTACATTTTACTCAGTTTTTACGTAAAACTGTTCTAGCTTGGTTATGAATTTAAGCTCGTGTCTCAGCTACTGAATTGAATTCTAGATAATTATTTTGGACTATTTGAGCTTATACAGGGATTAAAACTCTGAATCCAGCTAGTGGTCAAAGCTGTTGCTTACTTCGTGAGCAGCACTCTCCTGATACTTGGAGAAGAATACCAAGCTTGAGGTTGACTCGTGAATCTTCGGTGAGTTCATAATGCTCTCAAGAATTTTAGGAACGTTTAATCGATATTTCTGATTCATTTGGAAGTGGTAATTGAGTTTACACAAACAAGTTAGTTATAATATATGGAACATATTACCTAATTATTTTTTCGCAATGATAATAATAAATTTAGAAAATGTTATACATAGTAATAAAATTTGAACCAAAGCAATACAATTTAGAGATTTTCAATCATTTGAATATATTTATATGATAGTAATCAAAAATGTGCGACGCTTATTTTTTATTTTTATCTTATGTTTTCACTCCACTCATAAAATGCCAGAAGAGCGCAATAATCAAAATTCGTAAAATTCTGAGAAACACGTAGAGCTTTTAAGATCGTCAAAGGTTGTTAAATAGTAAATACGTCAAAATCTTTCAGCCGCACTACATGTCATGACCTTATGCGCATGCAAGCTACAATTCAACGACTACCAAAATCTTGTAAAGAAATATATTAAATAGAATCTTGGGTTCGACTGTGAATTTAAATAGGGTGTTTGAGAAATCTGATAAATAATTGGATGCTTTTGATGAGTTAATTATCGATGAGAAATTTGTGATTAGAAATGACGTTACTAGTAATACTAATAGTAAAGAGACTTAAACCTGGAGTTGAATAGAGTATCCAGAAGTATTAAATAGATACTAGTCAACAATAAATAGCAACTCTCGGATACGATGCTACATATTTAAATGAAATGTGTATACTAGGTGTTTTAGTGGAATTGAGCGGGAATTTTTATATTATTATAATACTTTCAAAGTAATATAGATTTTCTTGGTTTTAATTTATAAGTTCAGTTTTTCACTTCATTACATACTTCTTGAATTTTGAACCTTTACAAATGTAAAATTACCGAATTTGCGAACATTAATTTTATCAATGCAACAAGGGAATCTCAATTATGAATTTTGAATATTTTTAAATTCATCATTTTTCATTGTGAATTAACTTAGCGGTACTCGGTATTCTTTATTTATTTAAAACTATAGTTTCAATAACTATGATATCAGAAGTCGCAAATTCTCTCTTATAGCTTACATAATTTACAAATTAGTGCAAATTCTTTGATTTAATTACTCTAAGAAATTCTAAGTAGTCGTCAACTGGAGCTCAACGACTATGCTAACTCTCATACATATTAAATAAACAGTACAATTTACTAATAATCCTCAGGATTTCTAATAACATATTTTGCTTATTTAATGTTTTGAGCTTTATTCTAACTTGACGAAACTTTATATCATATATTTATTCAATCGAAGCCTTAAGATAAACTTACTAGCTACATTCAGCAACTGAACTAAATTCAATGTCTTGTTATAAAATTTCTTCAAATTATGAACACAACAAAATCTTAAGTAAGTAAGAAAATATAATGAATATTTTCAAAACTTATTATTATCTATCGACTAATTCTATCTTCATAAATTTATATAGAATGTTTGCAGCATCCAAACTCAATTTTTGTCTTGAATTAATACTTACTACTTGGCTCAGATAGCCATCTCCAAAGGCATTAATATTACTTAGTTAACTTTCAATTTGATACCTAGAGATAGTTATGTTTTAAACTTTTTTATTTTCATTTTACAAAATAATAAAAATTTTGAATTTAATTAACGAGAAGTACGAATCAAGTATCATGAACAGCGCACTGAGTAAATATAGTACTAATACTATATTCTATTTAGAGTAATCTGCTAGGAGTCAATATAGAATTAAATATTCAAGTTTTTATTCGAGCAAGAAATTTTATTAATCCAGGACGCACATTATGAATAGTTTTATTCCATTAATTTAATGCTAACTATGTACATAACATAAATTTGTAATCAGAGAATAACTTTATTTCAACTAAGAAGTTTCTGTATAATGTATAAATTGTGGGCGACAAGTAATTCTACCAGTCGACTGGGGTAGTTATTGCTGTTTTTAAGTTTTGCTGGTTCCAAAATTATAATTTATTGTTTAGTTCAGCTTCGAGCTTATCAGTTTTGCTTTTAGAAGTACTTTCTATTTCAGCTCTAAAAATCATAATATATAATTCTTTAAAACTCGTATCATCGAAACTTGAAGTATACTTAATTGGATTAATTTAGAAAAGTGTGTGCAGAAACAATTCAGTTGTGATACTTTCCTTTCAATGGATAAAAGTTAGAACATCATCAACATTAACAATTTGTTGACAATATCTATAAAGCCAATTTACATTAAGCCCTTTCATAATAATAAATGGCGTCTATACCAATGTAGTTCCTAAAATGTGGTATTTGAAAAAGATCGAGTTTTGCATCAATAATAGGATAGATCAGAATTTTATTATGGGTAACATTTCCAGTTTCTGCTTAAAGGCTAATTGTGAGCACTATTAATAAAATTTCGACTTGGATGCCAACTTGGTCTGCTTTTGAGAATCTAGTGTTGGAGTGGAACTTCAAAAATAAATGCCAAGGAATTGTATATTATATAGTGGCTAATGTAATTACAAAGCTCACAACCTCCAAAGCGTCTAAAAGGGGTATTATGGACATTTTTTAAATGCTTATTCTCGAAAACTGCAAAATGGAAAACAAAGTGGAGTCACCGAAGCAAAGCCGCAAACTAAAAAGAAGATCGGTAGAGGGCGACCTAAAAAAGCAGCTATCAAGAATTTGTTTTTGTTTATGCTAACTGCTCTTAACACAACATATCCAACATTTATAACTTGTGCGTTATTTTGTACAACTAGCATTATTTAACGACGATTACCATGTTAGTCGGTCCAGCTAGATTTTGTTTCCTTAATTAAAGTAAGTATTTAAAGGCTTATTTGAAGTGTAAATTTTGGAGTGTGAAACATAATTTAAATAAAATTTTACTAAAGTATTCACGGCCATGGTAACACCCGCCAGCTAATCTCAATCCAAACTCGATTATTGTTCTTTAAGTTGTGTAGTAAAATAAAGTATACTACTTTTAAAATTTTACTACTATTTCGTATAAAAACTATCCTTATAATATATTAATATTATTGTAAATATTTTATAATTTAGTTTTACAGTTATGGGAGGTGGAATTGCTTTTTCTTGTTTACTATGTGAGTAATTATATATTAAAATATTTTGCCACTTCTAATGCGGATGACAAATTCCAATAAATAATCTCAAGTTGGAGATTATTCATGAACTACTCATTAACACAAGAGGGCCAAAAATATGATTTCGATCGTATTAGACCATAATCGACTATTCAAAGTCGGTATTTAATATTCCAAAAAGGAAAAATAGAAATTACCACATGCAATAAAAGGACGGCAATGACAAAAATAAACGCGGTAGAAGATGTTTAGGGAAGGTCAACTAATTCACTTAACAAACTTAGGCAGTTCTGAAGCGTTTGTATTCTCTTCATTTCTGGGTCCAACGGATGAATTCATAAAATATTGTACCAATCTGAACTAGTTATATCACTTGTTTAAGATGTCCCTGTGTAATTTCTACGTTTTAGTCAACAAAACTAATTTATGAAAGATTTTATCTCGAAAATATATGGTAGTTAAGCCTGATTGGAGAAAAGAATAAGAGGATCCAATGATTGGTATACGGACGCAATATGTAATTTATAACTAGTAGCGCAAGCACTGGACCTGCAGAGGACCTCGGTGTTCATCTTCAACTGGGTCAATCTGAACGATTTTAGGTATTTCTTAATCACGAAAAACAATGGAGGACTTTTTCTTTCAATCTCAACCGGGAGCTCAAGATGAAGTATTGGTACTTCGCTTAATTAGAATTATAATTCAGGTAGTTACAGTCGCTTTCATTCTCAATATTCAAATAATGAATGCATTTTTGTTTCTTGAAGAATGGAATCAAGTGGGTTAGTCGGGCCCAGCATTAAATAATATATTGATGCTACTCTAAAACAACAGTTATTTTACTTATGATCTTCCACTTCCATTTCATAATGAGAAATCAATTTTCTTGATTGTTAAATTATACAACGTTAGGTAAAGTTGAAACTTATTATTGAAGTATATACAGAGTTATATACGTTAATTATTGTAGCACAGCTATCCAAGGCTCAACCAGGCCTTGATGTGATTGAAGCACTTTACAAATCAATAGTAAATAGAGTTAATGAGTGTATTGATGAGGAGGGAGAACACACTCATTATTGAGCCGGGCAGTGATATAAGTAAGATTCAAATAATAAACTTCATTCTTCTTCCTAATTCAAAAAAGCATTTCGAGGGCCCACCACTGTATAATAATGAAAATTTTAAAATGAATCTAGTATTAATTTAATACTATTGTTACTAAGATAACTTCCGAGGTCAATAATGTTAGTTCAAGTGCCGAACTAACTTAGGTTGTCTGAAGAGGCTATTCATAGTGATAATCCTAGAAGATGAGGTATGATATTGAGATTAGTTTGAGGTAACATTATGTGTAACTAAGTTTGGATTTTTGGATTGTCATGATTTATGAGATGAAGATGGAATGATTAAATTGAGCCTTAGTACTGATGATAAGATTACAGTTAAGTGAGTCATTTTATTAATTCTATGTTTAGAATATGATAATATTTTTAGTGGCATAATATGCAATATGTAATAATAGTATAACAATGATTTCAATACTTCTATCGTATATATATACTTTACAAAGAAAAGGAAATCTCAGAACCAACAAACATCCGAACAGTCAAGCTCTTAAATAATATTTTGAATTCCCTAGTATTAAT
This sequence comes from Hexamita inflata, assembly GCA_963988835.1. NCBI lineage: Eukaryota > Fornicata > Diplomonadida > Hexamitidae > Hexamita > Hexamita inflata. The sequence goes on from CAXDID010001224.1 coordinate 141,368, forward strand.
CAATATTTATATGTGAAACAGTGAATGAAATTAAATTCATACACTTAACTAATAATAACCCGTTTAACTACAACCGGTGGAAACAAGAAGAAGGCCAAGAAGTACAAGACAGAATTAGATTGATATTTCCATCGAGAACTGAATATGAGGCCACTTCTACAACAACATTAAGCATTATTTATTATGAATTACGTTCATGTATATCAAAGACAGGTATGATAGTATTCTTCTTCCCTTCTCAATCCTAGAAGATGAGGTATGATATTGAGATTACTTTGTTGTAATGTTTCAGTGTTCTAAGTGTCGATTTACTTCTAGTTTATAGATTCGTCTATATATACTTACATATTTTGTTTGCACTTATTCATTATATGAATTCCAAAAAGTAGTTTCTTGAAATTATCATAACAAAGCTACGAATCAATTTATCAATTAAGTCAATGTTGTCTTCTATCATAATCTTAAAACAATTGCAATTCAAAAATTCATACATTTAATGTTTCAATAATATATTAATAAACAACAATAACTATAATTATTGTCAAAAACTAACGTAGTTAAATAATATAAATGTAAAAGATAATATTTATCTTACATAGAAATCTAATAATATAAATCTATTCATTTACACAAATATTACGCAATAATCGCAGATAGATGTAACTGTTAATAATATAAACGCAAATACATTTTCTCTATTTGGATTTAGTATAAATAGTCAAATTGTAACTGATTCAAATATTAATATTTCTCTTCAGTTTGAAGTACTTATCGGAGCTCTACTTTGTATAACGTGTGATGTAGAAGTTAAAAAATGTAATTTTGTGTTTATAGCTTCTGGTTAGTAAATATCAGGTATGATAATTGAACCAAAAGAAAGTGTTGTTGTTCAATTATCTTTCATACAATTTAGAATTAGTAGTTTGAATTCATCTGGATTGATGAATGTTATAAAATACTATACTGTTACATATATTAATTAATGCAGTCTAACAGGCAGTAATCTAGTTTAAAGTAACAATAATGGCTATATAGCATCAACAATATTCGTAAATATATTACTGAATATAACTCAATTTGATATATGTGTGGATAAAACATATCGCTTTGGTTATTTTAGCGTATAATTTTCTATAATTGGAAGTGACTCTGTATAGTGTGATCTATGTTAGTAACTGCCCGTTGTATACGGATTGTGTGGTGAAGTTATCAAATTTAGTGAAAATGTTAATGGAATGTACTAATGCGTATATCCTTTAGAGTTTGTTGACAACAAGTGTGTTTGCGTAACTGGATATTTGCTAAACAAAACTAAATGCATTAATATTGTAGAGTCTATAAATTCAATTAGTGATTAAATTAGTAATAGTAGTAATGATCAAATTATAAAGTTAGAGTAAAATATTGATTAAATTGAAAATTCTCTAACAGTTATTGATTAGAGTATTTCAAGCAATATGTCAGAAATTGAGAGCAGAATACTCTCAAACTTTTCAAAATCTGATAATAATATGATAATGAACACAGCAGCGTTGGACACCAGAATCTATTAAAATATTACTTCAATTAAAAATGATATTATAATGAAATAAATTACAGCAGATGCAAATTTGCTTACTAATACCACTGTTTTGGACTGGAGAATATTCAACAACATCTCATAAATATATAACATCATGAATAACTTTACACTTTACTATAACGATTCACTCAATAAATAATAATTAATTATTGAGTAACAATAAAATATAATTAATAATCTAACTCAGTAAATAAACTGTTCAAGTAATTCTGGTTACTAAATGGTAAACGGAACCTGTGTTCAAGTTTCATGTGCAATTTCAGGTCAATAAAGTATAAACGGGGTCTGTTAATGTGTAAATATAAACTCAATAGTGTAAGCTGGTTCTTGTGTGTGCCCAGAAAATTCATAAGTTGTTGGTATCGCTTGTTTTTGCAGTATAAGTGGGTAGAATATGATAAACGGGTAATGTGCATGCTCAACTGCGGGAGCTATTATATAGAATAATGCTTGTACATGTGGGATTAATAGTATAAATATTTCTAATACTTGTAGTTGTCCAAGTGGTGCCAGTTTAGTAAATGGAGTTTGCACATGTTCAAATGTAAATGCGTATATTTCCGGAAATAGTTGTGTTTGCCCTATATATTCATCGTTAGTAGAAAATATTTGCACATGTCCTAGTAACTCATAAATTGTAAATAATGAATGTATATGTAATATAATTACTGGATAAATTATGAACAATGGAGTGTGTTAATGTTAGACTACTAGAGCTTTTGTGAATCACGGAGCATGCTCTTGCACGGTTTATGCAATTAATATCTCAAATACATGCACTTGCCCGACTAATTCATCATTGATAAATAATGTTTGTACTTGTGATTAAATTGCTGGTTAATCAATAGTTAATGGAACCTGCTAATGTCCTGCAGGATAATCTGTTGTTAATAAAACTTGTAAACAAATCAATTACGAAATTAATACAACAAATTTTAAGTGTAGTTAAGAATTATTCACTCAGTAATTCGATATATAAGGTATAACTAATTAAATAAGTGATTTAAGTATATTCGGTGCAGGTTATGTATTCAGTGCTTCCACAATCATTCAAAACGCTTTCATAAACATTTCAGATAATGTATATTCAACAACTATTTATCCACTATTTTAATCTCTAAATACATATATGAATATAAAAATTTAGTTTGGAACATAATCTTTGTCTTCTGGTTCATTTATTCTGTCATCAAGTACTTTAATAACAATTTAATAAATGAATATTATTTCAAGACCTGGAAGTTAGCTTACAGTTAATAGTTTGCTAAATATTATAACTTCTTCATCTATAAATGCTAATATAACAAATTTACTCGTAAATTTATCATTTGCACCATCAAGTGGAAATATTACATTAATTTAGAATATTAATGGTATTTTAAATATTATGGGGTATCAAGTACTTGGATCTTATGTAAGTACTAGCTCCGTTGCGATGATTGCTAATAATCTCAATGATGCAACTATTCATGTGAATCAAGTTAGTTTTAAGGTTGACGCTTTCAATGTTGGAAATTGTTCATCATATTTGTTTTCTAATGCTGTCGCAACAACAAGTATAATTACTGTTAATATGTTTGCTGTAATTATTGGAAATGATTCCAACTTTTTACTCCTTGGTTCAATCGCCACTTCCTCTCATAATAATTATTATTACCTCTTTGGAGGAATAATAGCATATATTAATATTTATAGTTACACAACTATAAATATTAACAATGTTATACTGGATTCATATCAAAAATTCAGCTCAAATTATGTTAGTTAGTCTGGTTTTTTGGTTGGATATATTGAATCTATAAATTCTAGTATAAATACAAAAAATATCTGTCTATAACAGAATATGACAAGCACAACCATATAATTTGTGGCTTTTGGTCTTTTTGGATTAAATTATGGGTACACATCAATTATAAATGCTTCTGTATCTTTCTCAGTACAGGGTGTATACTTTTACTGTTTAGGAATTATGGGATATCAAAATTAATATTCTGTTTATACTGAAGTGATAAATGTAACAACATCAGTTACTTTTACTTTCCTAAAAGGTATTTATTTAGGCTCAATTTTTGGGGCAGAATAAGGCAAAAACTGCTCCATTTAGAATACAACTGTGTTTGGAATTATTAGTTCCAATTGCGAGCGTGTTGGTGGATTTAGCGGGGAACATTATAATACTAACATAACAATTCAGAATTCTTTGATTTCTAACTTGAGTGTTTCTGGCACGTAAAACGTTGGAGGTATAGTTGGAATTAGTTATTATAATACTAATACTTATATAATAAATTAGAAGATTCAGATTACGCGTATTTCTGGTTCAAGTAATTTTGGAATTGTTGCAGGCTATGTTGACGCTAACATTTTTATTACCAATTCGTCTTCATCTCGAAACCACGTGAACGGTGTTCAACAAAAAGAATGCGCAGTTTTATCAAACTGGAAATTGGGATGTTGAGAATGTGAAATATTGATATATACTAGATGAAATATTGATATATATATATAATTGTATATATTTAACCTCTGGAGAATCTGAAATATTTAGTTAAGTTAAATACAATACACAATAAGATATAAGATATTAATAATATTGAGCAACATCCAAATTTCTAGAAATTTTATTTAGCTGGTTAAGAAAAACAGAACAACTGAAATTGAATTGAAAACAGCTAACATGAGCAGAAATATTCATTTTCCAATTTCATCTTTAAGAAAAATGCATAATAAATCAAACAATATCAAAGAACTATTTTCAAATATATAATTGTTACGAACTTAAAGTAGTATTAGAGATGGGTAATTTGACGTGGGAATTGCAAAACTGACGTGGTAATTAATGATGGACGTGGTAATTTTGTCTATTATTTCAACTTCAATTATGCTATATTTGCAGGTTTCCAGTGAGCTATTAGTTTAAGCCCAATTTTTTACAGATTTTAGCTGAAAATAACGACAAATTAGCCCTAGTCAGAATAATTATTATTAATTTAAATTTTTTATAAAATACTCAAAATTTTAAAGTTTTTTCATCATAAAAATACATTTTTCAGTGTAATTATAATATTTTTAACATATTTATTTAATTTTAGAGTGTTTTGGGTTTCAATAAATATGAGAATTTTGATTGTGATGTTAATTGTTAATTAGGGGTGGAATAAAATTTAATATGACGTCACAATATATACTAAATCAATTATTATTGTTTATTTACACCACATTTTGGAATGATCTAAAAATACAAAAAATGACTACTCACAACTTTCATAATTAAAATTTTTAAATTACCACGTCGTGGTCGGACGTGGTCGGACGTGGACCAAATCGGACGTTATACGTGGAATTACCCAACTCTAAAGTAGTATTATGATAACTAATAATCGTTTACTCTTCAAATAGTATCACTCTTTTATAAAATGAGCTCACTTGAAAGTATTTAATGAGTTTTCTTCTTGAAACTACCATTCCCCATGTTACTTTTCTAATAGTATTTGCTTTTGAACATGAAGTGAATAATTTACTTCAACAGATATTGAACTGAACAGAATAGACAGAATAGATTTGAAAATGTTCAATTATTAATAACTATCTGGACATTGAATTTTGAAATCGCTGAGAAGAAACTATTTTAAAACGCACTAACAGGCAATACTAATAATTATTTCTCACTCGCTCATGTTCCATGTCTTCAATTGTCGACGGTTATTCCGAGCAGTAGTATTACTCGTAGTCGTAGTTTACTTGTGCTTTTATCTGCTTATATCTGAGTATTTCTCCATAAGTTAAAAGAGATTCTGTGATACCTTCTTGTTGTTGTTAATAATTATATTAACTACTTAGATTAATTAAAAAGAATATTTTAGAATACCACTTCACTAAAATGCATTAAGCAGCTCTTAACGATGATCATGTAACATTGATTAGAATAATAGAAACACAACCAGAATTAATAGGATAAACACAAAATGGATATACGGCTTTATAACTGGCAGCCGTTAATAATAAGTTGAATGCTATACAAGTATTGATGAAAGTTGAATCCGGCTTATTTGCTAAAAATGGTTTAACTTCACTTATGTTAGCAATTTCAAAGTTCAACAAACAGGCAGCCATCATATTATCCGAAGTAGAGTGTGGAATAGTGTCAAAAACGACAGGAGAGACAGCTTTAATAATAGCGTGCTTTACAAGGTAGCCAGATTTGATACCATATTTATTGAAAGAGATTGGCATTCAAAATTTTCAGGGAACTTCTGCTTTGATGACTTGTGTGCGAATGGATGTGAAGGAGGGTTATGAGTTATTAAAATCCGAGTAGGGTTTGCAGGATTCAGCTGGTAAAACGGCTCTTATGACTGCGGTCCGTCATTGGCGGGATTCATTTTACTCTTTGCAGGAATATAGAAAGCAAGACGAAAACGGTCATACTGCGTTGATGCTGGCAGTTACTTATAAGAATATTCCGGCTATCAAATTCTTATTGCTGCATGAGTAGTTAATGCAAAACAAAGTTGGTGAGACCGCATTGATCATGGCGATTAAGTATAATTAGCCTGACTGTTGCATATTATTGAAAGAAGAATAATAGATTCGCGATTTCTTCGGCCTCACAGCCGTGATGCATGCTGCCTATGACGATCGCGTTTTAATTCTTAAAACTCTTTCTGACTCACATAATCTCCGCTCTCTTGCGCCAAGCCCCGATTTGCACATAACGCAGCCCGAGTGCCTGTCTAGCATATAGCGTCTTTAACAGCGTAATAATTTTACGGGAGCCACTCCACTTATGTTTGCGTGCTATTCCGGCGCTTTGAAGTCCGTTTCTCATTTAAAACATCAAGAACTCATTTTGGATTCAAATAACAACAACGCATTAATTTACTCACTTTTGAATACATAGTAGAATGAAAACACCGATTTTGCCCACTCCATAACAAAAATACTCAAAAGGGAGCTTTAGCAGAAAACGGGAAAAACGGGTTCCACTCCATTTAACTTCTGTTTGGAAAATAAACTGTACAAAATCGCAAAGGAATTCGCGGATTTCGAACGAGAACTGATTTTTCAACAGAAAAGAATCGAACTGGGATTCGTTTTCGATAAAATTCTTTTAAACAAATCAATAAATTAAGATAAGAAAAGATATCTGGTCGAACGAGACGATAACGGACTCAGAATTTGTGATGCGGTCGGAGTACAACTTGAAGAATACGTTAGAATCATGCAGGACGAAAACGAATAGGTTGAGCTGCTCAGAAGATTCGACTTCTGAATAGAACTGAATGATTAGGTATACCGATGAATATTACTTGATGAATAATTGGCGTTTTAACTTATAATGTGTGTTATCTTATTTAGTACTTTATCATATACTTATGATATTTGTAGATATGACAAAAATATTTCATAATATGAATACAGAGCATATTATTGAACAAAGTACAATAACCTATTATTTTTACACAGTATCTAAAATTGGATTTATTAATTTTAATAAAAGATAGTTAATAAGAAACTAGATTATAGCTAGAATCTATAATTATGTTATAATTCAGTCCTTTTTGAAATGAATCTAGTGCGTATACGTAATGAAACCGTATCTTTGAAACCGTATATGTATATTGCTGATTGTTTTACTTTAGACATTTATACTATAAACCACTTTCACTCCAAATGATGAGCTATTAATATAAATTCAGTATTCCGAAAATTCTTGAGAATATAATGCACTCTCCGAAGCTAGTCTAGAGCTAATCTAGTATGGACTTCTTTTCTTAGTTGGATGTTAGAGGAAGTGAAGTACATGAAGTAAGTGATACAAGTGTTGATAGATCTTTCGACATAGAAATATAGCACGATCATAAACTTAGGTAAGCAAAAATTTTAATAATGAATTAAATGCAAGCTTTACAGTAGGAGTTACATATTATTTCTAAACTTGAATCAAGATTGTAAAAAATTGAATTAAATATTGAAATTCTCAATATAAATTAGTAATAGTTTTAAATATGTAAGTAAGAGTGATTTTATTATGAAAAACTAGTTTATATTTTATATATATATGAAATTTAAGTTAAATCCACTTAGCTTTCATTTATAATGGCTCATGTCTTAAACCATGTAAATTTATATTAAATTAGATCATTTAACATTACAATTTTAACAAAAAAATTATAAGAATAATAATACGCAAATTCACATCATTATGTTGCAAAAATCAAGCATATCTGCGTTATCTGCGTCAGCAGCTTCATTTACGGTTAAATCTTTACTCTGGCCAACTGAGTCTGATGATTGCGACTAAACTTTTAACAAGCTGTTTTAAAAATTATCATTATTCAATTTTTTGATTTCTAGCTAACGGTTATTGAATTTTTGGTTATAATAGAAACTCTTGATTTATGTCAAAGTTCTATTCTCAAAATATGGAACATAATTAGCAAAGTTGATGCGATGTATTTTGTAAAGCTGGATGAAGCACTCTTTTTCCACTAGCGTCCATGTGCTTTTACGAACAGTTATGTTCATCAGTTACTGAAGTGGAGATACAAATCATTGCATTATATGTCCAACTGGGAATACATAAAAGGATTAAAAGATATATATTTGAATTATTACAATTTTATCGTTATTTACTGGCATCAACTTCTTAGGTAGTTATGCTTAATTTCAACTATAATTCAATCATCGAATCTTATATTAAAAAATATTTTCCATTAAATCACAAATATGAGTTCGTTTGTATACAGAAATAACAATATGTTGAGAACTTTTGTATTTAGTGTAAAAACTCATGTTACAACTCATATTCAAATATCGTGTCCATAAACCAAATTTAATAATTTCTTTGAATAATAATTTAATTGTTTATCTATCGTATATTTGCCAATATAATCTTTCTATACTTTGTTCTCATTTTGAAGATAAATTTAAAAGATGGTAATACTACATGTTTATAAGATGGTAATACTACATGTATATAACCTCGAATACAGACCCAGAGTTAGAATTTCTTACTATCTAAGTATTTAAATAAATATAAATAATCTTATAAATTTATAGTACATAACCTTGCTTGTAAGGAGTAGCCTATTTGCTTATAAGGAAGTTGACATCGGTAACTCCCTTATAAGCAAAAATGTATCTTGGGAAAATGTTGATTTTGAATGATTTACTCAAAAACGGGGTTTAAACGCATGGTATTTGTCACTTGCTTATAAGGGAATTTTGCTTGAAGGAACTCCCTTATAAGTGAAATAGCACCTCCCTTACAAGCAAGGTAATGTAGTAGGATGCTTTATATTGATGATAATGTTACAGTTAAGTCATTTTACATTGGTTTATTTATCTATTTTGATTAATAAATAGATTACCAGTTTGAATATGTAATACATCCATTGAATATATATAAATCCGGTATAAATGAAAGTTAAGTGAGTGGGATTTATAATAAATCTTAGCTGTTAATCCTCTTTGGTTAAAGTAGTACGTCAATAAATAGTATACCCTGCATAAAACGATGAAATCAAATTTAGTACATTTTTAGTACACTTTTAACATCTAAATTATATATTTTAATTATCAATGCAACAAATAGGTAAATTAAAGTGTACATGTGTGTGGTTGTAAATATGTAAATATCTAACAATTTATACCAATAGAGTTTTGATATTATCTTTCTATTTTTAGTATGATTTAATGCACAATAAATATGATTTGTTTGATACTGGATTCATCCATCGATATATTCCAGTTTTGAGCTCTATCTTAAATTCGTAAGTGTTTAATATCAAAGTGATAAGATGTGATAAGTGTCCAGCTTGTTTGAAACTGTATGTTCACTTAATCCGATTTCTCTAAAATATCGCCATATTTACTATTGTATCACATTCTAGGAACTTACCGTTCCACCTCAAAATGATGAGCCAGAAATACAGATTGAGCGTCCCCAAAATCCTCGAGAGCATCATGAACTCCCCGAAGGTGCAAGAATCGTCTTCCAGCCTGGAATTCTTCTCCAGGTTCAGAGAAAGCGAGGTGCACGAAGTGAGCGCAGAACACTCGTTCGACTCCGAAATCAAGATCGATCACTAGCTGAGGCAGCTGAAGATCGTGCTCATGAACTCCATTCAGGAGGTAGAGCAGGAATTACAATGCGCAGTAAAACTCGAAACAAAGATCGTAAGAATAGAGCACAACGTCAACATCATGAAGATCAACCAGAAGATTCTCACGCAACAAGTTCGCGAGTGAACATGAAGAATCGGAACCAGAATGCAAATTTAGGATACCAGTGAGTCGCTATTGATCATTAAATTTTACTTTTAATAATATATTTTGATTGGATGAGTAAACATTGTTTTATTAATATTTTAAGCTTCTTTACTTATAAACATAATCTTTTATGATTAATATTTATCACTCCACTCAAATATGAAACAAACAAAGTAAGAATTAGAAGACATCTAAAATTAATACTACGAAAAGCACTCCACGCGGATCAAGCCAGATGGTACTCTTAAAATCAAAAGAGATATAGCACTTAAAGATTTATCTTTCATTAGTCGCTTGAATGTCAAAAAACTTTACATTTCGAGATGCGTTAATATTTCGTTTGAAAATATACCCTCTCAGTCATGTGAAGAAATATCAGTGAATTATTGTCAATTAAAAAGCATTCTTGGAATAAGTAACTTAAACAAACTCACATATATAGATTTGACTTTTAACAAAATAAAAAATTTAGATCAACTTAGTAACTTGAATTTTTTGAATACTCTAAGTGTTTAACACAATGAGATAATAGATTTATCACCGCTTAGCCATTTAACTCAATTATAATATTTGTACTCATCAAACAACAATATAACTGATTTATATAGTATTAGAAATCTACATCAACTAATTATTATATTTGTATGTTAGAACAAAATTACGGATTTGAACGGCATTCAGCAATTAAAAAAGTTGAAAGAACTATATCTGTAAGATAACATGATAACTGATTTAAGCCCGATATCTGAATGTAACTCGCTAACATAGTTATAGTTATAAAACAATCAAATAACAGATATATCGCCCCTACAAAACAATAAATTAAAATATTTGTCTATCGAAGGAAACTATGTGACAAGCTTTTAGGCTTTGAATAAACTAGAAACAACTTTCAAAATAGGATACTAAAAAGCGCCAAATTCATTATAAATTCTAATCTCCAAACGAATGAAATCCATATTTACGACCAGATTTCATTTGGAAAGTATAAAACAGAAACATCAGTTCCTATCAAATTTGTATACTTCTTCACAAAGTAAAACAATATCAGAAATGAATAACCTAACGATTGACCAACTCAATTTGTCCAACCATTTGTTACTTGTTTTCGGAACGACCGAATAAGCAAGTTAGTGATTATGATTTTACAGTTTACTTCTAAAATAGAGTGACAGACAAGTAAAGTCGTAAAAAATAAATATGAATAATTTAACATATTATGGGATTAAACTAAATGTCTTCAAGGTTTAGCCGAATTATGTAATTTCTAATAAAATAACTTAGTGATTTTCATTACATAATAGTATTTCTAATTATCTTAATATACAATGAAATACCTGACGTTAAGTTTTGTTCAATAATACTGCTACATTTCTAATATACATATTAAATACCACTAAATACATTTGTTCTTCAAATTTCACATATTAAACATCTATTGAGTTAAAGTTTAATATGACCAACATAGATATATTATAATATGTACATTGATACATCATTTAATTTTCGATAGACATTTCATGTTAAAATAAAAGTATTGGATATACCCCAAAATTGACCCCTAGCTGTTGCAATGCAAAATTAAACATATGATAATAAAATGTAGTGTAATTTGAATTATAATTAAACGTAATGTAATCCAATTATAATTATCTTGTAAAGTATGTTGAAACAGCGATAGGTAATTTTTCAATATGGGTTGGATCAAATTGTAGTGTGATTGTTTGTTGTGAATGGTTTTCTAGATTTCTGTTACCTGCCCGTTCTGAGGTATATGGTACACTAATTATAATTCTTGTCAACCACTCCTCACCACTTCACATAAAATGACATCTCATGGATAGTCAGCATCGTCAATCGGTACCGTAACATACAAAGAATTGAAAACTTTGCTTTATTAAGAATATCATGGCTATCGTTATGTCGGTGATATATTAGACGACGAGCCTAATTGCAATTCTAACGAATTTATCGATAATGAATGTAATCGTTATAACGAGAAATAAATTGAAACTTTTGAGGCAAATTTAGAGGATATTCCTATTTGCATAACAAAATTATTCCCTTCATCATAATAAATGCCATAGCGATAAAGCGAAATTGTTTCAGAAAAAGAAGGAAGACGCTGCTATAAATGTTAAAAGGAATCTTTCCCTAAACTTTTATTTGAATGCTCCAATTGTAGTTAAGCCTTCCATTTGCATTGTTTACCTAGAGTTATTTCTGATGTTTACGAGGAATAGATGGATCCCTATCACAGTATTTCAATTAAAAACTTATTGAAGAAGAAATATAATGAAACCTTTAAAGAAGAAGAAATTGAAAATTTCTATAATGATCGCGGGTACTATGTTCACAACGATAGCAAAGAATCCCCAATTTTCTTGCTTTGCCATGATTGTTAGGAAAAGGCTTGCGTCATTTGCCGCCATCCAGGTAAAACTACCCAATGTACGATTTGTAAGCAACATTACCACAAATTCTGCTAATTAGAAGGCCAATAAACAATTGTTTAAAAGGATTCTAAAGATGTGGATTTCGTATGCACCTGGTGTAAAATTGACGGTGGTCCAAACTGTATTGACAAAATAGTTTCAATAAAAATCATAGACTAGGAAACATTGAGAGAAATAGCCATTAACCAATTTAAGCAGTATAATAAGTGCTAGGACATTGATTATTACACTGAGAAGCTCAAAGAGAAGAATTAACTGCATTATCCGGCAAACTCAACTCTTTGTGATCGAATTCTCTTCTTGTGCAAGTTTAAGGAGCAGAGTTACTGGAGAACTATTTACATCTCATTGAAGCGTTTGTAGGTAATTTAGAAGTCTATGATCATAAGTTTGAACCTTCACCGCCCGTTCCAGCTTTTCTACGGCTTCGTGTACGAGTTTGGTATTAACAAGCCTGTTGATGTTCGTTTGACTCATTACACTGAGGGTGAGGAGGAAGTTGACCGTGAACTTTAATTAGACTTCAACGAGGATGAAACGGAGGAGGCTACTGCTACCGTTTTGAGTGAAGCAAAAGATGGTCTTGACAAAGAGGGCAATGCTGAGCAGGCGAATTTGGCTTCTGGGTTCGAGTTGTACTAGAACATGTCCGAGTTCGATTATTTGTTGAAGGATGTTGATCCGGTGATCAGGGAGATAGTGTTATCTCGTTTTAATTTCATTGCGTAGCAGACTTACGACCGTGTGAAGCGTTATTTCGAGCTGCTTTAGTAGAATGGTGTGCAGCGTTCATATTTGGAGCCCGAGTAGATCCTTTCCAGGTACAATGATGCGTACTTGGTGAAGTGGAAGGGTCTTGCGTACGACGATTCCTCGTTCGAGATTGTTTATTTTCTAATATTTAAGCCCCAGTTAATAATTAATTTTTACCTCGAGCAGCTTGAGCTCAAGCGTCTCACCTTTTTGAACCAGATCACCCTCCCTCTGACATAAAAATCTTGGTGGCAACAATAGTCCCCATAGTAACTACACCTTGGGTAATACAGAGAGCTTGTGGCGATTCCCCCTTACCTTTCGTTTAATAACAAATCACTTTACCAATTCCAATTAACGGGTGTAAATTGGCTCCTGTTCACTCATTTTAATCAACACGGCGCCCTGTTCTGCGATCAAATGGGCCTTGGAAAAACGGTTCAAGCGGCCGCTTTCATCGCCTCACTGGCCGAATCCGGTTCATTCGGAACGCATTTGGTGGTCGTTCCAACGTCCACTATTGAAAACTGGGCGAGAGAACTGGACAAATGGCTCTCATTCATGAATGTTGGAGTGGTCGCGCTGACTGATGTAGAGAGCGTTGAACTGGTTGTAAAATCAACACTTAAGGGGAGACTGGTTGACAACGTTAACAGAGACCAAAGCGAAATATTGTTTTAGGACTGCAACTAAGTTAAAAATGAAGCGTGCACGCGCTCAAGGGAGGGAATAATAGACCAAATAAAAGGAATTCTCGAATCGGGGAACATACCAGACTTCTCCTCAGGAGGGTGCAAAATATACAACGGAACCAAGTACTACGACGTAATCATCATGAGCTACGACACAGTAGCCAACTTCAACTAAAGACAACTAGGAAACTTCAAATACTCAATCAGCAAAAACGGAAAAACACACGTGGTCACCAGCAACAACTCAAACGCACTCAACTCGTTCACAGAACAATTCGGACCATTCTCCACCATGATTTGCGATGAAGGACACAGACTCAAAGGAGGAAACGAAATCAACCTCGTTCGCGTTCTGAACAAAATACAAGCCAAACAGAGAATCATTTTAACCGGAACACCAGTTTAAAACAATTTTGAAGAATTAGTCAACCTACTACAATTCGTAGACCAAGACTACTTCAATCCTGAAATGGTCACCAAACTCATGAACCTGGCTGAAAAATCCAGCTCACTCACCGAGAATAAAGACCAAAGAGACTCGTCACTCAAAGAACTGCATTCAATTCTCAAACCATTCATGCTCATCAGAGCACAAGCAGACGTTTTCAACAAACCAATCAAGAAAGTTGAAACTTTCGTTCCTGTTGATATGACATCACGTTAAAAGATGCTCTACGGCAAAATTTTATTTGATAACCGAAAGAATTTATCTGGCATCGAAAGCTAACGTCTTAAAATGCTGCAAAAAACTGCTGCTACACTTAGACATGCCGCAAATCATCCAATTCTGCTAAATAAAAACTATATGAATTTAATTAGACAGATTGAAATTGATAAGATAGTGTAGATGAGTGCTAAAATGGCGTTCGTGGACAGACTTGTTCCGTTACTTATCGACAGAAAGAGAAAAGTTCTGATATACTCTTAATTTGTCATGATTCTTAATATCCTTGAAGTATACTTCATTAGAAGAAATATTAAATTCTTAAGAATTGATGGTGGGGTTACTGCCGTTTAAAGACAAGAATTAATTGATAAGTTTAACGATCCCAAATAAGCCATTTACGTTTTTATTTTATCAACCTAAGCAGGTGGAATGGGTATCAACCTTTAAGCTGCATAAGACGTAATTATTTATGATGCTTCATGGAATCCTTAAAATGATATTTAAGCTATCCATAGATCTGCTAGAATTGGTTAAACTAAAACAGTTCATGTTTATAAACTATTTTGCAGAGATTCAATGGATTAAAAAATATTAGAAAGAGCAAAGAAAAAGTTAAGTTTAAGCTATATTGTTGTTAGACCAATGGTAAATTAGAATCAAAATGAAAATCTTGATGAAATTTTAGCATTTGGTTGTAAAGACATTATGGAAACATTTAAAGATTAGATCAAAAGTAATTCCATGGACTAGTTATTGTAATTAGATGATACAGAAGGAAAAGTAATTAATTACACCGAAGAGGCTCTGAATAAAATGATAGATTAAGATGACAATGACGAAGAATAAAAATTCGTTAATCAACAAGATCAAAACTAAGCAAGATTGAATAAGAATGATTTCTTTGCCGGGTTCAAATGCGCCAACTTCACAGTAATATCAAAAGAAGAAACTGAGTAATAAATAAAAATGAATCCTACTAAAAAATCCAAAAAATCTAAAGAAAATGACAAAATCGCTGAAGATAATAAAGTATGGGATAATTTGTTTAAAGATGTATTCGGAGACGAAGAGAATGAATAACTTGAAAAGAAAAGAGAAGAAGCTCGTTAAAGGAGAATGCGCATGATGTAAAATATTTCCTCAAATTCAGATGACAGCGATGATGAATCATCTGAATAAAGTGTTGATAAATAGAAAAAGATTATGGCAGCCTACCAACAACCACCTTCTAACTCATATTCGTAATCATAAACTCCATAATTAGGATAAAACTCGAATATGTTACAATAAAAAGTAATTAATGAACTCAATCTGTTACGTAACAAGTCTGACCCAATTCCAATAGCTATGTATTCAACAGATTTAGAATATTAAGAAATTGATAAAATAACACGAAAATAATTAAAATACGAAGTTCCTGATTAACAACTCTTAAAATAAATTCTTGACGTAACATTTTAAGTACAATCTCCATTATAATAAGTAATCCAAATGGCTTTCAAATCCCATCAATTCCCACTTCATTTAGCTAACGAAACAATAATCTAGCAATAACTATAATAAGCTAGAGCAGTTATGGAAGCAGGAATCTAAGGTAGATTGATACTTTGTAAGCATTGTGAAAATGCTGCACTCGCTAACATCAAACAAATGGCTATATCATTAAATTTAGATTAAAGTTAAATTTAAGAGTTCTTTGCCTCTTCTGATATAATACAAATAACAGAAGAAATTAAATAAAATGTAGCATCAAATACTATTTAAGTTTATAAGAAATAGTTTAATGTAATCATTGATTAATCCTAAAAAATGAAAGCTGTTGTAGAGAATCATAAATGGTCAGAAGTTACTGATATGAATAAATTCTAATCATTGCAAGTTCCATAAAATGAGGTCATATTCAAAAATCCGTTCCTGATATGTGAAGACATGCCATCTCTATTAATAACTAATGAACAAGACACACCAACATTGGCTGCTCATAAGACATTTTTAACTGATTGTATGCGCAAGATGGTAACTTATTATCACGAGCAGATTATAAATGCTCAGATATAAATTATAAAGTTAGAAAACGCTCTTGATATTATTCATTTGCGTCGTGTGTTATTTGAAATCTTTGTAGCGTTCAGCTGCTGTGACTTTGACGAAAATCAACTCACGCAAATTGTGGGTACATAGTATTCTCAATTGAAATAAGATTTGAATTTACAACCGCCATAAATTAAGTAAAATGTAAAAGTTTAATTCAATTTAGATACTATACAGCAGTAAATGAAATAATTAGCTGTTCTTTTACTGAGATAGTAATTCCATCGTAATGGTTGTGTTCCAATTACGCAGTATAATATTGATACTGCTTAAAAAATACTGCAGTACTATCAATCCAGGGAATGTTAAATATTTATTCAAAAATTGATATTATTCAGCTGTGTTGTATTTTAAACATCATTATTGCCGCAAGTCACCATTAATTAATGCAATGCTGCTGTTTTAACCAATTAACAATCAGCAGTGCGTTCTGAATTATTGGTGGTTACGATTTTACAGGGATCAATAAAAGCGCAAGCTAAGTAAGTTGAGTAAACAAAGTACATGAAAACCCTGTTTTCTAAAATGGTGTAGAAGGCTAACTTTTAGGCCTCATAAATAGATTAGCAAATGCTTGAGTACGTTATTGAGTACTTTTAAGATTTAGGCTTCCAATCTCTGCAAGAATCGTAAACCCTGCACGAAGAAAAGCTGAGTCAACTCACCAGTTCCTCTAAAATCTTCAACCTCTTCAAAGGGGACATCATAATACTACAGAATTACTTTTCAGCTGCTATTGCTCAGTTAATTCTTGTTTATGAAATGAAATGCAAGGAAAAGAGCTTCGAAAACGTTAATAACATTAAGATTTCAATGCAACTGCTTAACCACTCGAAACTCTCAATCGTTTCAATGATGAAAACGGTCGCGTTCGGATCATTTGCTCAAACGTGGCTTACAAAACTCAACATTGATAAAACTATTCCAGAATCGTACGCCCAAATATCGTTATTTGACGAACAATTAGAGTTCATCAACCTTACCGAAGGAACGAATATTATAAACGTATTCGACACGAATAGACTTCTAAATAAAGAGTCCAAGAGACAATAAATAACCGAATGGTTCAAAGTTATGCTTAGAGAACTACCAAGTTTGCAAAGAAAATAACTCATCGGTATTGCCCAGAGCAAATTCCTCGAATCAATGGGACAATCTGATTTCATGTGCTTGCTCGGAGGAGTTGTTATGATTTTATTGTACCGCTATGGATATATGAACTATCTAAAATACAGCTGCTTAGACAAATCGGCAAATTTGTCCAAATTACTCGACATCATTATAACAAACGTAAAAGACTCGCAGTAAGCTGTTTACTACTTGAAAGAAGTAGATCCTAAAAAGGTGCTGAGCGTTCAACACCCGTATTAAATCATGCTCGCAACGAATATGCAAACTGAATAAAAATGCTAGGCCTTTGGAGCCATCCTGTTCTCATATGGGGTGGCAATGGGTTTAAGTGATGTGGCTGAACAACCCATCACAAGCTACATCACAA